>OY292397.1:30955979-31004106 GCA_958496205.1 Idaea biselata | reverse complement strand
CTTTCTATCTACCATGGTTCATGAGTTACAGCCTGGTAACAAACTGGCTTAGTAAATGGGTTCCATTTTAACCCTAATATAATTATGTTGATGTCGTCAGACCACCACTTTATTAGTTCATCTATTTTTTTGGTCTTGAATCTAGGAATCTAAGTTGAAAGTTCATCGCTTGCCCAGGTAACTAATATCGTGTGCACCTAAGAGCTTCAGAAGGCCCCACAGAAGAATCAAAGAGAGATCGAGTAGTGTACCAATGTTAGCATGCGTGGTGAGCAGCAGTTTGGAGACGTCCTCGTCGGGCCCCTCGTCGTCGTCGTCCGGTATGTAGGGACACCACACAACGCGGTGGCCGGCGCCCGCCACGCCCGTGTCGTCACGGATCTCTGCTACCAGGGAGCATCTAGAACATGCCCCATTACCATCATAATTAGACCTTCCTAACATGGGTCTCCCTCCCTACACAGGGATACGGAAAATCATGAGTGGAAACGGTAAAGTAGGAAAGCGGACTCCGGTGTACTGAGAGGGATGCAACAGGATAATAATGATCATATCAAGGCCTTCAAATGTAGTAAGCTGGCGAACCAGCACTACAGCCCTGCAACCAGTGCTTTTAAATGCCCAGTTGTACCAGCAGGCATGCCAGTAGTATAATAGTCACAATTACCCTACATACATACAGGTAAGAAATTCATGTTGGTACTGTACATATCGACATTTAGTTTCGATGTGTACTGTGGGTGTGTACTTCTTTCAACCTGCATGTAGCGTGGTGTTACTAGGGTCTTAGCCTAAATATAAGAATGTAGCTGCGTCCCGCGGTTTCACCCGCGTAAGTTCCGATCCCGTGGGAATTTTCAAAATTCAAAATATTTTTATTCATTCGGATATTACAAAATACCACTTTGAAACATCAATCTACTGTGTTTTCGGAACGCGCCTCCAATGCGAAGAAGACACGAGAGTTATAGAGTTTTTTTTTTGCAGTTATCAAGTGATTTACATTGTCGCATATTTACTATCGGGATCAAAAGTAGCCTTTATTACTAAATTATTCACCAAAAGAGAGCTACATTATCGGGGGATAATGTAGCTCTCTTTTTAAATTGGTCCAGTAGTTTTTGAGTTTATTCATTAAAAACATACGACACACACACAATAATACAAATATTTCCTCTTATTCTATTAGTTTAGATTTAGATGAGAAGTAACCAGAAGAAGCTCCTGGTGGGTTATTGTCATATTGACTTGACTTACCTAAGTCCACTGTCAGTGACTTCGATCTCATGCACGTAAAAGTTGCCCTGCTCATCGATACACGCAAGTATCACTTGGTTCTGGATGTGGGCAAACGCCAGATCTTGGACCTGTTACCATAACAAACAAGGCAGGTTATGAATAGATATAATTTGAGATTCATTATTTGGCAAAGTTGCAAATGGATAAGTTTGGCAAGCTAATCTTTTTGGCATTGGTTTATTTCTGTTTAAGGATGGCGCAGACCGGATGCGTAGTTACGCGCTTATCTACGCGCGTTACAGGATCGATGTCACACCGGGTAACGCGCGTAACGATCAGTACACAACGCCCATTACGTATCCTTACCTACTGTTTTCGATGCTTAGTTGTGCACGATGTCTGGCGAAGATTGTGTATATGGGCTAAGTACTTCATAGTAGTAAAATTGATTCTCTCGATACAACTGACTGCAGTTACGCGCGCAGGGCAACGCACAGCTAAGATACGCGCGTATTCAAATTTGTTCGGTGTGACGTCCAACATGGCGCCCCATTGAATACAACGTCATCAATGCGACGTTGCTGCTCTGCTATGCGTAAGGTACGGCGTAGTCCTGCAGCCGATTTGTGACTTAAGAGCTGCGTTGGGTAGGGCTACGCATTGCGTCGACGCGCACGTCTACGTTACGCAAGCAGTGTGACCTGTCTCGTACAGTTTTATACATTACAACTCAGGTTACGTATACGCATCCGGTCTGCGCCGGCCTTTAAAGTTTCAATCAACTGATTTTATAAAATGGTATAAAATAAACCATAGATTTTGTTCTGTTCTGCTTGGCATACACTTTAAAGCCTAAGTTTAGCAATTGTAGTGGACCCTGAGCTTCCGAGAGGAATGCAACCGGGAACATGACGCTGATGAAAAGGAGAAATACTAGAGGTGATGTCTCAAGATTCATTCTTTTATGTGACAATTCAATTACATATATACAGTACTAGCAGCTCCCCGCGGTTTCACCCGCCCGATAAGTTCCGATCCCGTGGGAATATCGGGATCAAAAGTAGCCTATAGCCTTCCTCAATAAATGGACTATCCAACCCCGAAAGAATTTTTCAAATCGGACCAGTGGTTCCTGAGATTAGCGCGTTCAAACAAACAAACAAACAAAAAAACAAACAAACTCTTCCGCTTTATAATAGTAATAGCCCGCGACTTCGTCCGCGTAGAAAAGTGACTTTCAGGATTTGTTTATTTATTTCTTCTCATCTGAGCGATGTTCCCGGTTGCATCCCTCTCGGGAGCCCCGGGTCCGCTAAACCCCAAATAGTTTTTTTTTTAATTTGGGGTCGGCGCAGTCGGTAAGTCATCATTGACCATACCTGCTGCAATTCGATTTGGCAATGTTTTTACGGCCGGCCGCCTGCCTGACACCAACCCTCTTAGGGATCAAGTAGTTTATCCGCCACCGCGCGGGGAGTACTTAAGGTTAGCTAATCTCCCTCAGATCCCTTAGTCGCGTTTACGACACCCACGGGATAAGATGGGGTAACCCTATTCTATGCCGGGGCTACACAGCTAGATTTGTTTATTTATTATTCTGTACTTAGGTATAACATCTGTACAAAAATTATATAATACAAAATCCAATTAGATACGGAAATTGACAACAATAACTAAAAGAGACGTTTGTTGTATGGGAGCCTCTCTTAATTTTTTGTTTTATTTTGTTTTTAGTATTTGTTGTTGTAGCGGCTACCGAAATACATCTTCTGTGCAAAAGTCAACAGTCAAGCTATAACGGTTCATGAGATACAGCCTGGTGACAGACGGACAGAGGGACAGACAGACAGCGAAGTCTAAGTAATAGGGTTTCGTTTTTACCCTTTGGGTACGGAACCCTAAAAAAGTATCGCTGAGCACAACCGCTTTGCAAGGAGCCGACCGCGCTCATACATGCGCGCGCAATACTTAATACTTATTTGGTTGCAACATACTTACATTTTTAATATCGCGATATCTTTTGAATGAAATGTCCGAATTAAATAATTCAAAGGGTCGTAGAAAGGTATTGAATTCGTCTTGAATATGAAGTAATTTATTTTGATAAGGATTAATACCAAGGTACAAAATGAAAGGTTATTAAAGCGACGGCATTTTAATTATTTACAAAAATTACAAAAACACTTATTGTGAGATAACTACAATAGTTAGACATATTATGGTGTCGCGATGTTTTTGGTAGACAATTACATGTTCTACAAAGTTGTAGTACATAGTTTTGTTCTATATCCAATATTTTTCGCAGCGCACGCGGCGTAAGGAATTTTTTGGTAATTTTTTTCACACCTTGTGTTACATTATTGAACTTTTAGTAAGGATCCCTATTTTTTTTTAAAATATAATATAGCCTATAGCCATCCTCAATAAATGGACTATCCAACACCGAAAGAATTTTTCAAATCAGACCAGTGGTTCCTAAGATTAGCGCGTTCAAACAAACAAACAAAAAAACAAACTCTTTCGCTTTATAATATTAGTATAGATAGATGACCCATTTAAATGGGCCTTCATGGGGATATCCTAAACTATATGAGTTAGCGAATAATGCGGAAAGGCCCATTTAAATGGTTCATCCTGTATATTGTAAAAATGAAATAAGTATGTGAGTGCTAAGATGTAATCGACGAATGATGATTAAAAAGACAAAAGCATCATTGAGTTAGTGGTAAGCTGACCAAAGTTACTGTTAACAACTGGTTTCCATATCTTCTGTGAGATGAATTCAGTTTACATTAAGTTTGACTGAGTTACAATACAAAATATCTTACCTCTCCTTTCATCCCCTTGATGAGAGCCCGTTTGTCAGTGGCAGGTTCAGGGTTGTACACAACACGCACCATGCCCGTCCAAGTATGAGGGTTGCTTGCATTGGGAGCTGGGAACAAATAACAACATTTAAAACAAAAATAGTTTTTTTTCCACTAAATAGCGCATTGGGTAAACTTCTGCCTGCTGTCCACAACAGTAACTGCTTGTTTCAGTCACAAGAATCAGTGATTTTTACTTATAATTAATATTTAGAACTTTCTTTAAAGTAATGGATGAGTATTTGACCACTATCTCACTCGATGGTAAGTGATGATATGGTAAGATATAGCTTGCACATCTAAATGAAGGAAGTTGGCAGTGGAACAAGATCCAACCCATCTTCCTTAATGGCTGCACTGGTCTTTGGATGAGTTTGCTTGATGCTACAACTTAGGCCAGTGGGGGGGGTAGTAACAAGGTGTGACCTCATACTAAGAAACCTAAAAATGAAGGTAGAAATCTAAACATCATTTGTGTCGAAATTAAAGACATTTTTCGGTTTGAATCGCGTGGTTTTTATTACTTTTAGCATTGTTACAACGCTCAACGTATCGAGACCTTTCCAGGTCTCTTCTTCAGGATAGACCGAAAAATGTCTTTAATTTCAATACAACATCGCGAAAACAGAAGAAGAATCTATCATTTGTGTCATTAGTTATCATTTCTGCAGTAACAGAACATCTGTTTCTCTATCTTACAGTTAAAGCCTTATGTTGCTTTTAACATTAAACTTCCAAGTGTCATCTCACCTTTGATACAATAAGCCAAGTACTTCCCGCTCATATGTATAGCGAGCAGCTGTCCCGAGTAGTACTTGGGTTCCCAGTTGTAGTCTACCAGGTTCTTGAGCTTCACCTTGGAGGAGCCATGATCGTGCTTGCCGGCGTTCGTGGTCACCACCACGTCGGTGGAGTACACCTCGGAGCTGCACACTCCATCGCCTTCGGAAAACGAGCTAGAACAACGACGTAAGGTAGGTTAGGTATGTACGAGGAAGTCGTAAAATTTTCAGACTGAAAACTATTTCGACTACTTGCTGTAACGAAATGAGATCATCTCCGTTCTGCCACCAGCAACAGGTTATGATCCTCGTACGATTTACATATAAGCTGATGAAATATTACTTTAGCAATTAGCTTAGTGACTTTTTCTTGAGTTTAGTAGAAATAAGCGGTTATCGAAAGCAAATTTGCAGAACCGTGCACTTACATCGTTTGAGTAGCGTCAGTTAGTTTTGGAAGCATTGTTGTGGGTTGCATAACAGTTCTAGTCCTCGAAATTCTTCATTAATTTTAGATCACTATAGAAACAACACAGAAATTACAATAAAACCGCAAAATGCAAAAATTGCAAACGCGACTCGATGCCGACCACCACCGAACACTTATACTCCTAGCGGAGAAGAATTTCGACACCATACGAAATGGATGTATACAAAATTATATTGCTTTTTTTTATTACAGCGCCATCTCGTGGCCTAGCAAAGCATTTTGGCAACAAGCATTTTTGGCGGGAACCTTCGAAAGTTCAGTTCAATTAATAATCTCTAGAAATAGGTATTTCGATCTGGTTTAAAATCAAGATTTTTTCTAATGGAAATTCAGAAAGAAATTACATTTCAATAGAATAATTATTGTTCTATTGATATGTAATTTCTATTAGAAAAAATCTTGATTTTAAACCGGATCGAAATACCTATTTCTAGAAGGGAATGTAAAGAGTTAAAATAGATTTGTTTGCGAATTCATTTATTCCTAATAGTAAGATTACATTTTTAACTCAAATAACAGAAATGCAATATCATAACATTAATTTTAGATTTTAAGATCTGCTACCTATATAAATATTGACCTATTCAAATAAATATTGAAATAAATCATTTAAAAAACCGGTTCAGCGGTTTTGTGTGAGACTTACACAGACAGTTTCACCTTTAGGTATTAAATTAATAGGACTAGCAGTTCCTATCACAAATAAATCGTTATCTCCTGATGGTCCAGAACTTCAACTGCAGCGGACGACCCTGGTTGAGATGTCTTAACATTTAGTTGATCCTGTAAAATATTTCACATAAAATTATTGTTTCATAGGTGGAATATGACCAATTTGTTACTTTATCCTATTAATATAATAAATGCGAAAGTCCGTAATCCTGTGTGTGAATATGGTTATGTTTGTTACCTCGCCTATGTATACGAACCAATTGTGCTGATGTATTATTGTTAATTCTTCTCATCCGAGCGATGTTCCCGATTGCATCCCTCTTGGGACCCCGGGGTCCGCTAAACCCTTCATTGTTTTTTTTTTATTTGGGGTCGGCGCGGTCGGTAAGTCATCATTGACCATACCTACCTTCTGCAATTAGATTTAGCAATGTTTTTACGGCCGGCCGCTTGCCTGACACCAACCCTTTTAGGGATCAAGCAGTTTATCCGTCACCGCGCGGGGAGAACTTAAGGTTTGCTTTTCTCCCTCCGATCCCTCAGTCGCCTTTTACGATACCCACGGGATGAGATGGGGTAACCCTATTCTACACGGCTAATTGTTAATAACCGATCATAAATACTTAGATGAAAACAAACAAGAGTAGATACGGCATATTATTCTAACATTGCGTATTTGAAAAATGAGTTAGAAACACCTATATGCACTTTCACATAATTATTGTATTTAAAAACATTTGTCTTTAAATATAGGTATTTTTACTATACATTTTATTTTATTATTTGAGTAAAATTATGTGTAAAATGTTTTTTTTGTGTTTCCCTGAATGATTCAGGCATTTGTAAAACGAGCAAGAAGGCATTCTGATGTATTTCAAAAAGATAATCGCAGTGAGACAGCACTTGCTCACGCGGCAACGGTTCGACATACAACTGAGGCTAGTGCGTCAGCTAGATGCAGTTTAATCGTCTCATTTGCCGTGACTAGGTACCGTATCCTTAGTTTTTGGAACGAAGTTCCTTATCGCGCGTTGCGAAAGGGGGCTAGACGGAAAAAATTAAGACCAAAAGTTGTAACAACACTTTTTGCTATAGTTATAAGGAATTTCGTTCCATCCAGGTGTCCCTTGACACCTCTCAAGTTTTTGTTTTAATCTAAGCATAAATATAGGTAGTTTGCTTACTTGATGGTCCTGCAGCGAACGGCCCTGGTTGAGATGTCTACACATTTAGTAGATCCTGTAAAATATTTCATATAATAATTATTATTTCATAGGTGTTATGACCAGTTTTGTTAGTTTATCCTATTAATATGATAAATGTGAAAATCCGTAATCCTGTGTATGAATATGTTTATGTTTGTTACATCTCCACGTATACCTATGTAAAACTACTGAACCAATTGTGATGAAACTTAGTATTATAGGTTGATAGCTAGGGATGACAAACTCACTACTTGAGGCAGATTTCCCAAGATTACCTATTATTATTATTATTGAGTAATAGTAACAACAAACATTAATTGCCTATACTTTTAATAACAACGGTTTTCAGTCTTTACAAAAAAACCTTTATGTATACTTATAAATTTAAAAAAAGTCTGAATTTCAAAAAGTCGTAAAACATAAGTGTTCAAGTACGAAGGGTGAATAAGTTTACCTACCTGGTATATCGAGAGAAGGAAATCATTTTTTTTTTCAATGTAGTACAAACTTACCTTATGGTTTAGCAATGCGGTAGGTAGTTGTAAATTTCCCAAAGATGGACGGTCCCGGCTGGGAATTAACGTGAACCGTCGAATGAGATGAACTTGTGCCCATTATATTCATTAAATGCTGATCCTGGAAAATAAAAATAACTTTTCTTACAAACTTAGGGATAAAAATTAAGGTATAGATACAACAATACGGCTACTTTACAACAACTTTGGTTGGAAATCCGGAGATGACAAAGGGGGATTGGGAAAGCAACATTTTGTCCACATTTCACAGCTGAAAAACGAAATACGTACCTATCTATGTTTAAATTTGCAATAATTTACAATACATGGGTAAGGGTATGTACGTTATATAGTTATTTTCTATTTCTAGGGTTCGTAGGAGGTGCAAAGATATCGTGATTCTGACTTTTTAGGTTAGTAGGTATAAACAGAACTTACCGCAAAGCATTTCTTCTTCCAGGTTTAGGAAACCGAGATAATTTAATGCCCGGCACTTTGCCAGGCATTAAATTATCTTTGCTTTTCACATTTTCTATAAACGTAAGCCATATTGAAATAAGTTCACAACACAAACAATATATTCACTTAAAAATAAACAACACAAAGAGTCAATTTTTCGCTTCCAAAATACACCAACACTAATGCGGAGCAACAAAGTTCACGCAACTCAACGTAATAACGGAGAAAACATAAGTTTTTCCAAGATAATTGAAGATAATTCTTCAACACAAACTATTCAACCAACATGCCATGATATAGTCCGGGCGGCGGCTGCAAAATATCAACCTCATCGAATAACTGAAAAATATCACTTTCCACGAAAAGAAGACCTAAAATAAATAAGAAAAAAATTGGTCTGCCGGGGTACTGCTTGGGGGGTCCTTCGCAGTGAATTAAAATATGGTCCACTTCGGATCATCATTTTATTTCATGTGGTTACTGAACGAAACATTATTCTTGGCTTTAGAATTAATTAATAGAGTCTAAAAAATCAAGACCGGTGTTGGAGGGTTCCGCAGACCAACCAATTTTACGAGTCCGGTCGGGAGGTCCATTTTACCTCATCGAGTTACCGGATGAAACTAAGTTTTTCTAGTGGCTAAAATTATGCTCTTTAAACATAAGTTGGTCTGCCATCTCGCTCGCGGTAGTTTTTGCAGCCCGACCACTTATGAACACGCAACTCTGAACATTTTGTTTTAAGTTCGGTTCAAACTGATAGGTAGGTAACTACTATAATAAAATAATTTATTTTATTATAGTGTGACCAGGGGCGTCTCTAGCTCATGTAGCGCCCGTGTGCAAATATCTCCTTGGCGCCCTTTAGTAAGAGTTAAGAGTGATTCCAATAAGGAATAATAAAGGTACAAACAACAGTACTAACTTGACGTAGGAACCCCTAATATTATTTTTTAATGAAGTTGAAAAAATATGTCGGGAACCAATAGGTACCTACATACACCAATATCTTTTGAATGAAATGTCCGAATTAAATAATTCAAAAGGTTCTAGAAAGGTATGTTCACGAGTTCCAGGTCGGCAATGGCACACGTACCTACGTAGGATTTTTTTCCCTTCCTCATAATATCCGTAGCCTCCATGAACACGTTCAAATTCCACCCCCATTTCACCCACATGACCGTGCAGATCACCACCCAAAACGATTCCCTGTGACAACGAGATAGCCCCAAGGACCTCGCCGAGTTTATCCCAAAACCACCTCTTATCAGCGTCGCTACAACCGACCTTCGAAAGTTCAGTTTTAACCATTAATATTTTTTCTTGATTTTTCAAGATTTTTTCTATTTCAAATGTAAAAAATCTTGATTTTAAATCAGATCGAAATACCTATTTCTAGGGAGGAATGTAAAGAGTTAAATTAAAATAGATTTGTTTGCGAATTCATTTATTCCTAGTAAGAAATAATATATACCTACCTATAACAGATAGCATTTCTGTTATTTTAGTAAAAAATGTACCTAATCTTACTAGATTCATTTAATTTTAAGAACTTACTATCTATATAAATATTGACCTATATAAATATTGCAATAAATAATTAAAAAAAAATAGTTTCACCTTTAGGTATTACAGTGATAGGACTAGCAGTTTTTATCATAAATAAATCTTTAAGCTAGATAACTAGCTAAACGATTTACACAGAGGTGTTACAGAATATTAAATGTTTTTATAGTAAAAATATTGAATATATTGTGAACAGCGTATTTAATTGAGGAAAAATATTTTTTATGAACATTTCATGGTATATAACCGAGATACTAAGTCATGCCTCATGTCAAAGGAGTCATATTGAACTCTGAGCGTAGTGAAGGGCTCTGGTTTAGTGATACGAGATATTCAAGCTACCTTAGACTAGAAGTATCATTCATTATCTCGTGATATCTCGCACCGTGAGAAGAGAACCCAGTTCTACATATACTTCTCACCTCACAACTTCGGAAAAAATCGTTTTGCACGCAGATTTCTGTGTGAATTTTGCACGCTAGTGTGCAAAGAGTTTTCAAAATTCGAATCTGTCTTTTCCACACATTTCTCTAAAGCAAGTCCTTAGAAAATGTGCGTGAAGAAAATACGTGAGAACCATCAGTCGCCTTCTACGACACCCTAGTATGAAGAGTTGGGGTTGGCCTATTCTCGTCCGGAACCAACCCGGACAAGACACGTACTCACAGAAGACCAGCCTCGGGGTTTGCCAGCGAGCGATGGAGCGCAGTATTTTGAGTGTCAAATTAATGGACAAAATCCGAAACACAGAACTGCGCTCTCGCACAAAGATCGTGGATGTCGGTCAACTACCAGGTTGCGAGATGGCAGACCAACTTATATTTAAAGAGCATAATTTTAGCCACTAGAAAAACTTAGTTTCATCCGGTAACTCGGTTACTGAGGTAAAATGGACCTCCCGACCGGACTCGTAAAATTGGTTGGTCTGCGGAACCCTCCAACACCGGTCTCGGACGACATGATTTTTTAGACTCTATTAATTAATTCTAAAGCCAAGAAGAAGGTTTCGTTCGCCACATGAGATAAAATGATGGTCCGAGGTGGACCATATTTTAATTCACTGCGAAGGACCCCCAAGCTGTACCCCGGCAGACCAATTTTTTTCTTATTTTGTTTAGGTCTTTTTTTCGTGGAAAGTGATACTTTTCAGTTATTCGATGAGGTTGATATTTTGCAGCCGCCGCCCGGACTATTAAGACTTTCCCGTGTTGCCATTAACATAAACTTCATATTTCACAGTAAATTTAAATTGGTCCAGATAGTCCGCTGTTTTTTCTTCTTTTCAAATATCAAATATTATATTTACTTGCAGCTATTGTATAACATAACGGTTAATTTCTTAAATTATACATATTTTATATAGTCAATTAACAAATCATTAAATTTATTACAAAATCAATAGGAAATAAACTCCAATGTTCGGAGACTTTGGATAACATGGCAATCTACATAAATTAGTCGGTGTGTTTATGGTTTTTCCACGCCATCTACACAATACACCAAAGGAACTACTGTGTACTGTGCCATCTACATCGATTTTAAGGTATTATATCGTTCTGCGATGCCAACTTAGTACCAATATATGGGTATAGATAGAGCTTCCATCAGTGTTGCCTAGGTTCAATACATTTGTTAACAGCGCCTGCCGACCACCGAACACTTATACTCCTAGCGGAGAAGAATTTCGACACCATACGAAATGGATGTATACAAAATTATATTGCTTTTTTTTATTACAGCGCCATCTCGTGGCCTAGCAAAGCATTTTGGCAAAAAGCATTTTTGGCGGGAACCTTCGAAAGTTCAGTTCAATTAATAATCTCTAGAAATAGGTATTTCGATCTGGTTTAAAATCAAGATTTTTTCTAATGGAAATTCAGAAAGAAATTACATTTCAATAGAATAATTATTGTTCTATTGATATGTAATTTCTATTAGAAAAAATCTTGATTTTAAACCGGATCGAAATACCTATTTCTAGAAGGGAATGTAAAGAGTTAAAATAGATTTGTTTGCGAATTCATTTATTCCTAATAGTAAGATTACATTTTTAACTCAAATAACAGAAATGCAATATCATAACATTAATTTTAGATTTTAAGATCTGCTACCTATATAAATATTGACCTATTCAAATAAATATTGAAATAAATCATTTAAAAAACCGGTTCAGCGGTTTTGTGTGAGACTTACACAGACAGTTTCACCTTTAGGTATTAAATTAATAGGACTAGCAGTTCCTATCACAAATAAATCGTTATCTCCTGATGGTCCAGAACTTCAACTGCAGCGGACGACCCTGGTTGAGATGTCTTAACATTTAGTTGATCCTGTAAAATATTTCACATAAAATTATTGTTTCATAGGTGTAATATGACCAATTTGTTACTTTATCCTATTAATATAATAAATGCGAAAGTCCGTAATCCTGTGTGTGAATATGGTTATGTTTGTTACCTCGCCTATGTATACGAACCAATTGTGCTGATGTATTATTGTTAATTCTTCTCATCCGAGCGATGTTCCCGATTGCATCCCTCTCGGGACCCCGGGGTCCGCTAAACCCTTCATTGTTTTTTTTTTATTTGGGGTCGGCGCGGTCGGTAAGTCATCATTGACCATACCTACCTTCTGCAATTAGATTTAGCAATGTTTTTACGGCCGGCCGCTTGCCTGACACCAACCCTTTTAGGGATCAAGCAGTTTATCCGTCACCGCGCGGGGAGAACTTAAGGTTTGCTTTTCTCCCTCCGATCCCTCAGTCGCCTTTTACGATACCCACGGGATGAGATGGGGTAACCCTATTCTACACGGCTAATTGTTAATAACCGATCATAAATACTTAGATGAAAACAAACAAGAGTAGATACGGCATATTATTCTAACATTGCGTATTTGAAAAATGAGTTAGAAACACCTATATGCACTTTCACATAATTATTGTATTTAAAAACATTTGTCTTTAAATATAGGTATTTTTACTATACATTTTATTTTATTATTTGAGTAAAATTATGTGTAAAATGTTTTTTTTGTGTTTCCCTGAATGATTCAGGCATTTGTAAAACGAGCAAGAAGGCATTCTGATGTATTTCAAAAAGATAATCGCAGTGAGACAGCACTTGCTCACGCGGCAACGGTTCGACATACAACTGAGGCTAGTGCGTCAGCTAGATGCAGTTTAATCGTCTCATTTGCCGTGACTAGGTACCGTATCCTTAGTTTTTGGAACGAAGTTCCTTATCGCGCGTTGCGAAAGGGGGCTAGACGGAAAAAATTAAGACCAAAAGTTGTAACGACACTTTTTGCTATAGTTATAAGGAATTTCGTTCCATCCAGGTGTCCCTTGACACCTCTCAAGTTTTTGTTTTAATCTAAGCATAAATATAGGTAGTTTGCTTACTTGATGGTCCTGCAGCGAACGGCCCTGGTTGAGATGTCTACACATTTAGTAGATCCTGTAAAATATTTCATATAATAATTATTATTTCATAGGTGTTATGACCAGTTTTGTTAGTTTATCCTATTAATATGATAAATGTGAAAATCCGTAATCCTGTGTATGAATATGTTTATGTTTGTTACATCTCCACGTATACCTATGTAAAACTACTGAACCAATTGTGATGAAACTTAGTATTATAGGTTGATAGCTAGGGATGACAAACTCACTACTTGAGGCAGATTTCCCAAGATTACCTATTATTATTATTATTGAGTAATAGTAACAACAAACATTAATTGCCTATACTTTTAATAACAACGGTTTTCAGTCTTTACAAAAAAACCTTTATAATAATAATAATAATTAGCCCTTTATTCTGAACTACAAGTAAGTACAAGTATCAATTTTATAGATTTTGTTATAGTATGTCACGTAGCTCAGTGTGCCTCTTGGCATAGGCCTCCTCTAACATTTTCCACTGACATCGGTCACGTGCTACCCTTCTCCAATGATGTCCAACTGTGAGTTTTAGGTCGTCTTCCCATCTTGTTGGTTGGCGTCCTCTGTTTCTCTTTCCATCTCTGGGATACCAATCAGTGACAATTTGGCACCATTTTTCTTGGGGATCACGGATCATGTGTCCCGTCCATCTCCACTTTTGTTGATCAATTCGTTCAATCAAATCAGCTACTTTTGTTTTTTCTCTTATTGTGCTGCTTCTAACTCTATCCTGTTTCTTTATCCCAGTCAGGCTTCTTTCCATGGCTCTCTGACATCGTTCCAACTTTTCTCTGTGGTGTATGGTAAGTGCCCAGGTTTCACAACCATAAGTGATGACTGGAAGTATACACATGTTGAAGACCTTCCTTTTTATGTGCAGGCCAAGCTCTTTGGATTTCATGATTTCTTTTAAAGACCAAAATTTTCTCCATCCATTAGCAATTCGTCTGGCGATTTCCTTTGTGGTTTGGTCTTTGTGAGAGATTATTTGGCCCAGGTAGATGTAGTCCATCACATATTCAAGTGGTTGGTTGTCGATTTTTATAGTTGTATGTTTAGAGTTTGTAAGCAATTTTGTTTTGTCTCTATTCATGGATAGGCCTACTTTCTTACTTTCATTGTTAAGTGAATCAATCATTTCGCTGAGATGTGTTGGGTTTTCTGCGAAAAGAACTATATCGTCCGCAAATCTTAGGTGGTTCAGTTTCACGCCTTGCACATTTAGGCCATAGATATTCCAGTCTAAGTTGCGGAAGATGTTTTCCAAGGCTGCCGAGAACAATTTTGGTGATAAGGGATCCCCTTGTCTTACTCCCCTTTCGATCTTGAACTTTTTTCCCAAGGTTTCTAATTGGATTCTTGCTTCACTATTTGCATAGATGTTTTTGATAATGTTGGTGTAGATCGAAGGTATCCCTTGCTGTTCCAGGCTTTCCCAGATGGCTTTGTGGCTTATGCTGTCGAAAGCCTTGGAATAATCAATGAATGCCATGTATAGTTTCTTGTTATACTCGTTATATTTTTCGACTATCTGTTTCACTGTGTGTATATGGTCCAGTGTGGAGTGTTTTTGTCTGAAGCCCGCTTGCTCTCTGGGTTGGTTTTCATCTAGTTTTTTGCTTATTCTTTCCAGGATGACTTTGGAGAAAACTTTGTATACATTTGACATTAGGCTTATGGGCCTGAAGTTTCTTATGTCGTCCTTTTGTCCTTTCTTAAATATGAGAATAATATGTGATGTTTTCCACTGTGTAGGGATAATGCTAGTTGTTAGAATGTCGTTAAATATTGAAGTGAGTATTGGCAGTAGTTCTTCGAGGGTGCCTTTAAGAAGTTCATTTGTGACCTTGTCGGGGCCCGGAGCTCAAAAAAACCTTTATGTATACTTATAAATTTAAAAAAAGTCTGAATTTCAAAAAGTCGTAAAACATAAGTGTTCAAGTACGAAGGGTGAATAAGTTTACCTACCTGGTATATCGAGAGAAGGAAATCATTTTTTTTTTTCAATGTAGTACAAACTTACCTTATGGTTTAGCAATGCGGTAGGTAGTTGTAAATTTCCCAAAGATGGACGGTCCCGGCTGGGAATTAACGTGAACCGTCGAATGAGATGAACTTGTGCCCATTATATTCATTAAATGCTGATCCTGGAAAATAAAAATAACTTTTCTTACAAACTTAGGGATAAAAATTAAGGTATAGATACAACAATACGGCTACTTTACAACAACTTTGGTTGGAAATCCGGAGATGACAAAGGGGGATTGGGAAAGCAACATTTTGTCCACATTTCACAGCTGAAAAACGAAATACGTACCTATCTATGTTTAAATTTGCAATAATTTACAATACATGGGTAAGGGTATGTACGTTATATAGTTATTTTCTATTTCTAGGGTTCGTAGGAGGTGCAAAGATATCGTGATTCTGACTTTTTAGGTTAGTAGGTATAAACAGAACTTACCGCAAAGCATTTCTTCTTCCAGGTTTAGGAAACCGAGATAATTTAATGCCCGGCACTTTGCCAGGCATTAAATTATCTTTGCTTTTCACATTTTCTATAAACGTAAGCCATATTGAAATAAGTTCACAACACAAACAATATATTCACTTAAAAATAAACAACACAAAGAGTCAATTTTTCGCTTCCAAAATACACCAACACTAATGCGGAGCAACAAAGTTCACGCAACTCAACGTAATAACGGAGAAAACATAAGTTTTTCCAAGATAATTGAAGATAATTCTTCAACACAAACTATTCAACCAACATGCCATGATATAGTCCGGGCGGCGGCTGCAAAATATCAACCTCATCGAATAACTGAAAAATATCACTTTCCACGAAAAGAAGACCTAAAATAAATAAGAAAAAAATTGGTCTGCCGGGGTACTGCTTGGGGGGTCCTTCGCAGTGAATTAAAATATGGTCCACTTCGGATCATCATTTTATTTCATGTGGTTACTGAACGAAACATTATTCTTGGCTTTAGAATTAATTAATAGAGTCTAAAAAATCAAGACCGGTGTTGGAGGGTTCCGCAGACCAACCAATTTTACGAGTCCGGTCGGGAGGTCCATTTTACCTCATCGAGTTACCGGATGAAACTAAGTTTTTCTAGTGGCTAAAATTATGCTCTTTAAACATAAGTTGGTCTGCCATCTCGCTCGCGGTAGTTTTTGCAGTCCGACCACTTATGACGCAACTCTGAACATTTTGTTTTAAGTTCGGTTCAAACTGATAGGTAGGTAACTACTATAATAAAATAATTTATTTTATTATAGTGTGACCAGGGGCGTCTCTAGCTCATGTAGCGCCCGTGTGCAAATATCTCCTTGGCGCCCTTTAGTAAGAGTTAAGAGTGATTCCAATAAGGAATAATAAAGGTACAAACAACAGTACTAACTTGACGTAGGAACCCCTAATATTATTTTTTAATGAAGTTGAAAAAATATGTCGGGAACCAATAGGTACCTACATACACCAATATCTTTTGAATGAAATGTCCGAATTAAATAATTCAAAAGGTTTTAGAAAGGTATGTTCACGAGTTCCAGGTCGGCAATGGCACACGTACCTACGTAGGATTTTTTTCCCTTCCTCATAATATCCGTAGCCTCCATGAACACGTTCAAATTCCACCCCCATTTCACCCACATGACCGTGCAGATCACCACCCAAAACGATTCCCTGTGACAACGAGATAGCCCCAAGGACCTCGCCGAGTTTATCCCAAAACCACCTCTTATCAGCGTCGCTACAACCGACCTTCGAAAGTTCAGTTTTAACCATTAATATTTTTTCTTGATTTTTCAAGATTTTTTCTATTTCAAATGTAAAAAATCTTGATTTTAAATCAGATCGAAATACCTATTTCTAGGGAGGAATGTAAAGAGTTAAATTAAAATAGATTTGTTTGCGAATTCATTTATTCCTAGTAAGAAATAATATATACCTACCTATAACAGATAGCATTTCTGTTATTTTAGTAAAAAATGTACCTAATCTTACTAGATTCATTTAATTTTAAGAACTTACTATCTATATAAATATTGACCTATATAAATATTGCAATAAATAATTTAAAAAAAATAGTTTCACCTTTAGGTATTACAGTGATAGGACTAGCAGTTTTTATCATAAATAAATCTTTAAGCTAGATAACTAGCTAAACGATTTACACAGAGGTGTTACAGAATATTAAATGTTTTTATAGTAAAAATATTGAATATATTGTGAACAGCGTATTTAATTGAGGAAAAATATTTTTTATGAACATTTCATGGTATATAACCGAGATACTAAGTCATGCCTCATGTCAAAGGAGTCATATTGAACTCTGAGCGTAGTGAAGGGCTCTGGTTTAGTGATACGAGATATTCAAGCTACCTTAGACTAGAAGTATCATTCATTATCTCGTGATATCTCGCACCGTGAGAAGAGAACCCAGTTTTACATATACTTCTCACCTCACAACTTCGGAAAAAATCGTTTTGCACGCAGATTTCTGTGTGAATTTTGCACGCTAGTGTGCAAAGAGTTTTCAAAATTCGAATCTGTCTTTTCCATACATTTCTCTAAAGCAAGTCCTTAGAAAATGTGCGTGAAGAAAATACGTGAGAACCATCAGTCGCCTTCTACGACACCCTAGTATGAAGAGTTGGGGTTGGCCTATTCTCGTCCGGAACCAACCCGGACAAGACACGTACTCACAGAAGACCAGCCTCGGGGTTTGCCAGCGAGCGATGGAGCGCAGTATTTTGAGTGTCAAATTAATGGACAAAATCCGAAACACAGAACTGCGCTCTCGCACAAAGATCGTGGATGTCGGTCAACTACCAGGTTGCGAGATGGCAGACCAACTTATATTTAAAGAGCATAATTTTAGCCACTAGAAAAACTTAGTTTCATCCGGTAACTCGGTTACTGAGGTAAAATGGACCTCCCGACCGGACTCGTAAAATTGGTTGGTCTGCGGAACCCTCCAACACCGGTCTCGGACGACATGATTTTTTAGACTCTATTAATTAATTCTAAAGCCAAGAAGAAGGTTTCGTTCGCCACATGAGATAAAATGATGGTCCGAGGTGGACCATATTTTAATTCACTGCGAAGGACCCCCAAGCTGTACCCCGGCAGACCAATTTTTTTCTTATTTTGTTTAGGTCTTTTTTTCGTGGAAAGTGATATTTTTCAGTTATTCGATGAGGTTGATATTTTGCAGCCGCCGCCCGGACTATTAAGACTTTCCCGTGTTGCCATTAACATAAACTTCATATTTCACAGTAAATTTAAATTGGTCCAGATAGTCCGCTGTTTTTTCTTCTTTTCAAATATCAAATATTATATTTACTTGCAGCTATTGTATAACATAACGGTTAATTTCTTAAATTATACATATTTTATATAGTCAATTAACAAATCATTAAATTTATTACAAAATCAATAGGAAATAAACTCCAATGTTCGGAGACTTTGGATAACATGGCAATCTACATAAATTAGTCGGTGTGTTTATGGTTTTTCCACGCCATCTACACAATACACCAAAGGAACTACTGTGTACTGTGCCATCTACATCGATTTTAAGGTATTAATCGTTCTGCGATGCCAACTTAATACCAATATATGGGTATAGATAGAGCTTCCATCAGTGTTGCCTAGGTTCAATACATTTGTTAACAGCGCCTGATGCCGACAGACATGAGAAGAACGTTTTGTTATTTCTGGTTTCTTGCTAACTGTTTCTCTAGAGTCAAAAGTTTTTTAAACTAAAAATAAAAGTTATACAGATATTTTATCATGTTATTGAATTTCCCAAATAAAATTAGTGATTGAGAGATGAATCAAATATTTTAAGATATCTTCGTTATAAAACGTAAATTAAAATAGAATAAATTGCATATTGAACAAAACGCAACGACTGTCCACCCACAGATAAAAAATTCAGCATGTTTTCTTTTACAATATTTTTGAAACGATTATTGTTCTGACTGGAGTTTTTTAATTGTAAACTCCGTGGCCAAACTTAGACTATGAAAAAATCATAAGTATTCTCCAAAGTCTTGCTGAGTTAGCAAACATTACAATGATGACAATGTGGAGTGACCGAAAAACAACGATAACGTATTGACATAATTAATGACAAATGACATTAACAATATTCAAAGTATTTCGAAATTTAATATAGCAGAAGAGAACGAACTATCGGATTAGTTGATTTGACAGGTGACAAAGCAAGTGAATTGATTTTTACGAAAATGGTAAGAATTATTCGTAAATATTAATTTATTGCTCTATTTTATGACCATCGGAGTATTTACAAATTATGATGGACATTCCAGTCGTTGACGGACAAATTTGCGATGCTAATGTCGCGGCCGGGCGGCGACAATGCCCAGAAAGATGACGTCCCGTGGTGGATGCGCTACGGCGGTCGGGGGCTGGGGACAGTTGGCAGCTTCAGTAAGTACTGTTACACTATCTACAAGTCCTAACAACCTGGGAACTTCATCTCAATTCTGTAACCAGCTAAATTGCTAAAGCTAAATACAGAACAAATGCCCTAGACTTATGGTTTTGTTGGACTACCCCATAGTAGGTATAGGTATCTACCTCTCTTATTTAATCTATTACTTACTATATCCTAAATTAAACAAAGAAAGTACCTGAATGTTGGTATGATTCATGTCAACGTGTTTAGGTGTAATTTGATGTAATTGAATAGGTACTTCGAGTGTATTTAATTTTTTATTTACTATTATTGTGTCACTTTTGAACTAAAATCTAGTTACTATAGTTTTTTGTTAAGAAGGTATTTAAAAACCAAACAAATTCCTATATATTGCCATTTTAGTGTATTCTATAATTCATAAATATTTAGCTATTCATACACATCAAAACTTCACTTCACCAAATACAGGCAACACCTATTTAGGAAACTTCTTGTGTGTGTAGTGGTGTGGTTCACCTTGTGTTAAAGTTTTCAGGTCGCCCTAAGGCCTTCAACTTGACCTAATGATTGCTATCAGAGATATATCAACCAAGGATACCTACTTAACTTAGTAAGAGACTAGACTTACACTAACAATGATGTACTTAGAATAAATAGATAAATCCTTGATTGTTACACACCAAAATACAATTAGTTAGTTAATTTGAATAGGTGTGCAAGTGAGCCTAACTTACCATTCTTTTATACATATTGAGTCATACCTAGATTAGAGAGATTTATCTTGACAGTGTGTTTTTTGAAAGTTTTTTACTTGGCAACTCTAAAAAACATAAACAATGTCATCTACACTTCTACACTAATATTATAAAGAGAAGAGATTTTTTTTGTGTGTATGTGTTTGTTTGTAATGAATAAACTTAAAAACTACTGGACCAATTTTAAAAATTCTTCACCATTAGAAAGCTACATTCACCCTGAGTAACATAGGGTACTTTTGATCCCGATATTCCCACGGAATTTTTAGGGTTCTGTACCCAAAGGGTAAAAACGAAACCCTATTACTAAGACTTCGCTTTCTGTCTGTCTGTTTAAATACATAGAGACACCCAGATGCAAATTGCAATGACTATCGAGGTGGAAGCGGTCTATTTGTTGGTTGTGGTGTCAGCAAACTACTAAATTAAGACATTGAATTTCCAAAATTCTATTATTTCCTTTTAAAAAAGTCCATAATTTAATCTCTAGGTGGGTAGGTACTAGTACCTATAAATAATCTATTTGTAAATAATTTTTGCAAAGAAAACAGATGATGGATTGAAATTATACTTATTTTTCGGTTTTAATCCCATTATATTTAACAAAACATGCTAAAACTACTTGCCTAATTTGAATAGAGCTTGATATGTAGGATATATTGGTATATTGATACCTTGGGAGTCACACAGCCATAGACTCTTATGCCAGACTTCCCATTAGTTAGACCGAGACTTGCACAAGTAACACCACAAGACATGGCTAGCTTCAAATAATTAATCTGCTTCCTGCATTAAACAGTCTGTGTTAAAATGATAAAAAATGATAACCATAATAGTTTTCCTTGATAACAATTTACCGACAATAGATGTCATTCAGTTTGTTTGTTAAACTTGAACTTCTATAAACAAAGCGTGATACAACAGACAATGGTTATTTTTTACCCGACTACGGAGAAAAGAGGGTTATGCTTATGATGTGATATAAGTTATTGTCATACTAACTAATAAAGCTCAAAATACACAGGCCAAACTGACACTGCAACTACCTATAGAGGCCCACACCTCCAGTACACATTATAAAGAAATTCGTGTATATGTGCTGTAGGTGTGGGCTTGTATTTGAGCTTCATGGTTCATAGATCAAACCATAGATTTACCAAATAAATCTAGCCTCATTGTGTTTGTTTACACATGCATTACAAACAGAGAACAAAACTTTACCCCTATACTAGCTGTGTCCCGCGCGGTTTTACTTGCGTAAGAACCGATCCCGCGGGAATATGGGGATTAAAACTAGCCTAAGTGTTAATACAGTTCTCCACCTATGAAATTGTATCGCAATCGGTTTAGTAGTTTTTGCGTGAAGGAGTAACAAACATACTTACACAAATACACTTATAATATTAGTAAGATTCTGGGCACCGTCTCGGACCCATAGGACAAGTCTATTGATGTGTTCTAAAACAGATGACATGATGTCAATCTTAATGTACCTATAAAACTAATACCTACTAATGATACTAATATATGACATTTCATACATTAATATCATTAGTCAGTACAGTAGTAGGTAGAATGTACTTAGTAAAAAAAATGTTACTTAAATATGTCAAAAAATAATACATGTTAAAAAATTCACTTGCGGTGAGGCACAGCGTTATAGACGCAGAGACGCGAGTTCGAGCCTCGCCGCGAGTAATTTTTTGTATTTTCCCATAGAAATATTTCAAGTAGATTGAAGAGGATAAAAAATATCCATAGATTCACTGGTGGAGACAAAATTCAAATTACGAAATATAGAAATCATTTTTTCTAAGATACCTCCAAATAAAACTCAAATAAGCTACACCTACAGTTGAAAACACAGTTATTTTTACAAGCGCGGTTAATGTTAGCAATTTAATTTAGTGTAGGTGTGAAATATGGAGCACAGTTTTAGCTAGCATCTAGACAATAGCGTAACAGTTATTTTAGACGAAATTTATTGATCCTCTCGCTCCTCGTTGTGATAAATTAATAATTCTTTACCAACTTTTACAAACTTATTTTAACAGACAGACAGAGTTCGTTTCGCGCATATAATGTTAGTAGGGATTAACAACCTATGTTGGTCCATTTTATCTTATTTTAGATGATTTAAATAGCGCAAGCAACTACTAATCCATCCTATTTAGGGCGCTGTAGTGTCTGGGACATTGTTAGGTAGAGTGTAGGCTTGCCCAGCACCAATACCACCCTCCCAGCTTAGTCAGCCACGCCCAGAGGAAAGAACAGGTCAATATGTCTGAGGCTTCTAAGCCGTGGGTTTCCTAACGATGTTTTCCTTCACCATAAGAGCGATGTTAATGATGATGCGATGTTTCAGTAAGGATTATAGTGTAGATTATTGCTCCGGTACTACTATAGTTCTAAATATGCGACAATGTGAATCACATGATCACTGCAAAAACCCAATGAGTTTCTTCTGTTATGGTTGAGAACAATGGTGTAGGTCTACATATGAGTTTTTTAGGTAAGTCCTAAAAACAAGACATGCCTAAGTTCTATTCGCGGATAAGTATAATGAAAATCGGGATTGTACTAAGAATGCAAGCAATTTAATAAAATGAACCTCGACTGAACATTCGTGCGCGAGTCCGACTCACACTTGACCGGTTTTTTTCCATTAAGATCACACTTGGTATATAGAAGTGCGGCATAAATCTGATCACATACTGAATACAGCTACAGATAATGCTGTATCTATCGCCAAGTATTGGGCAAAGTACATTTAAAATTGAGTCTTTGACATGAAGAAGAAGAAGGCATAAATCTCAGGGCACCTGCTCTTCATAAGTCTTATACAATTTGAAATTCTATAGACTTAACATATGTAATAATCATATGACTCTATAACCAGTTTTTTTCCATAACGAATTAAAATATTCCGTCAGCAATCTACATTCTTCACAAAAATAATATTAAGGCAATCATAAATTAACATAAATACCTAAGTTCATGTTTCAAATTACTTAATTAAGAAAGGGTTGGCGTAATTAACGTTTATTTGTTTTAATTGAAATGAGTACAATTTTATTATGCGGTCAACTCATGGAACCGAATCTGTTGACTCTAAAAACAAGACCATTTTAAGGATGATTCACGCTACACCGTGCCTCGACCGGGACGTGCCCCGGCCGGGACACGTCCGCCGTGCGCCGGCCGGGGCACGGCCGGGCTAGTCATTCACGCTACACCGTGCCGCGACCGGGACGTGCCCCGGCCGGGACACGTCCGCCGTGCGCCGGCCGGGGCACGGCCGGGCTAGTCATTCACGCTACACCGTGCCGCGACCGGGACGTGCCCCGGCCGGGACACGTCCGCCGTGCGCCCGGCCGCCCGGCTAGTCATTCATGTTACACCGGGCTGTTTGCTAGTGATTTCGTCTGTCGATAGACTTGACGATAATAAATACGCTACGATAATATATTGTAAATATGCAATTTTTGCAATTAGAATTGGCAGCTATTGCAATTGCCATCGATGACGAAGTATTGGAAAATCGAAGCGCAACAACTAAAAGAAGATGGGGTGTACATCCAACCTGGAGAAAGCGAGAAGCAGAAGGAGAATTTGCTTTACTTTACAAAGAATTAATAGATGACGACACTAAGTTTTATGGTTATTTTAGAATGTCTAAGGAATGCTTTACTTATTTACTTGAAAAAGTAAATCCAGCCCTAACCACAAAAACCACAAGATTTCAAAAGCCTATATCTCCCATCGAACGATTAGCAATTTGCCTCAGGTAGATAATAAATTTATATGTAAAAAATGACAAAGTATTTATCGTACACTAGCTGCGCCCCGCGGTTTCACCCGCGTAAGTCCCGATCCCACGGAAATATTGGGATAAAAAGTAGCCTATGTGCTATTCTAAGTCTCCAGCTATCTATAAGGATTCCAAGTTTCATCGCAATCGGCTCAGTAGTTTTTGCGTGAAAGAGTAACAAACATCCATACAAACTTTCACATTTATAATATTAGTAGGATAGGATAAAAAAAATCGTGTGTATCAGGATGGCGGGTGTATGTCTTAAAATCGTAAAGTTATATACCTAAGAGGAATGTACTAGCAATGTACTGAATGTACCTAAAATTTGGAGCAATGTACTATTTCTTTTGATGATATCTCTGTAACCTTTCGCTATACCTATTGGGTTGGGTTTTTAATTACGTGAGACACACACAAAAAATCGACCAATCTCGATTGTGAGACGAGTCATTTTTTTTTCTAAATAGGAACTTCATATTAATTCTCCAATAATCAATATTGCATTGTGAATTAAAAAAAGTAAAATTTAAAATAATTTACATAGTATTTATATTTGCGCACACACTCTAATAACTTTTCATCGTTCATTTTGTTGTTTAGCTGCTCACCTCACTAACATTTGACGTTGACTGCCCTGCGGGCGCCCGGGCGCATATGTTCATGTTACAACGTGACGGGACCGGACCGTGCCGGCGACGGGAAACAATACCCACCGACATATCAACGACGTGCCACGTCCGTGGCCCGTCCGGGCCCGGACGGGGCACGGCCGACACACGGTCAAGCATGAATTACTTCATACAAAAAGTATACCTATAATGTTTGACCGGCACGGTGTAGCGTGAATCATCCTTTAGAGTAAAAGATACCTACTCGTTCTCCAAACAAACGTAGTCGACAGTTTCCTCCCTGGATAAAGACATTAGAGCAAATATGTTTATGCCATAAAACCTATATCTGCCATGACGATGCCCCTGATTACAATCAACCTACAATACTACATGTCCCTCCTCCTTAGTCGGTCCCTCATGGTTGAGGATCGTGCAACGTCGTGTACAAGGTGTCCCCAATACTTCTGCAAAAACACAACGCATGATCGACGGAGAGCGGGATTCGAACCAACAACGCATCTTTACTCCCGCTCCCGCTTTTGTCCCGCTCTTCGTCGATCATGCGTTGTGTTTTTGCAGAAGTCATGTTCTTTTAGAATATTTTTAAGAAATCCCAGTGCAGGTTAAGCCTAAAAATATTTTTAAAAATAAAATATAATATTAAGATGTCTCCATTTGCCAATACTATATGTAATCGTCCCAAATTTCAGTCGCGATTATCCTCGGCCTGCTGAACTGCACGGGCATCATTGTCCTCAACGTGGGCTGTCTGATTGCCGGCATCTGGCAGATGCTGGCGGGTTTCATAGTGATCGTCTGCGAGGCGCCATGCTGCTGCTTCTTCATAGACTACGTGCAGACGCTCAGCGACAAGATGGAGACCAGACCCTATTGGAATAAAGCTGCTCTTTACATAGGGTAAATATGACTTCCAACACTAAAGGACACCGTTATACGCCTTTACATCGGGTGACTTTATACATATGCCTTCTAACATCTAGCACTTAGCCCTCTATTAGGGCTACCAAAGCCCTGATTCCGGTAGAATTATCTTATCGTGTATTTAATTTCAGATTCATTTGAATGGCAACGAAACGTTTAAAATAGACTTTAAAACTATAAATAGCGTGCTATCACATCAGTAAAGAATAAGAACAAAGACAAAGCTTCATACAACGGCGCTGCGAGCGACCTACCAGCCTAAACCGGTTGCTTTAGGGAGGTTGTATGAAGCTTTGTCTCTGTTCCTATTCTTTACTCGTGTGGTACTACAGCCGAAGACAGGTTGCCGTTCAAGGCAAAGCGTTTTAACGTATCCTTTGACCGTTCCCAAAAACAAATAAGCGAAGTCCATAATAACTTAATCAATCCCAACGGAAAAACGACACGATTCGAGGATTACGTCTCTTCAAATCATGAAAATCCCGTACATCATCATAACCTTCCTAAAATTTAAATAGTAAGTAGGAACTTAATCATAAAATATTAGTGCGAATGTTGGTACGTCAATAAAATTAACAGTTGGTTTTTCCTGTTATACTTACATCACAGTACACATATTTGTACTGTGGATAAATCTGGCGAGGCGCATACTGCTGGGTAAACTGTGGATCAATTTACAACGTCATTATCGTCATACTTGTGTTTACTAACAAGCGTCATTCATGAGTCATTAGCATTACAATTTATTTACTTTATTAATTTTATAAATAAGTGCACGGCCGGATAACGACCCTGTTATCTTATATTTACCTACTTATTGAAATTAAACTAATTTATCGGTTTTAATCGCGTGGTGTTTTTTGCTTTTAACATTGTTTCAATGATCAACGTTTCGAGACCTTTGCTGGTCTCTTCTTCAGGATTGACTGACCAATTCTAAAGAGGAGATAAAACCGAAAGATTAGTTAAATTACAATACAACATCGGGAAAACAGAAGAAAAAAATACGATATTTTGAATCTTCATGTCACAGTAAAACACAAACGATACATAGTTTATGCTGCATAAGTAAAGGGGGTAATGTATCGTCTTTCGTTGCAGCTTGGCTCTCCCACCGTTCTTCATCTGCTTCCTGAGCATGAGTACCTGGTTCGGAAGCGGGCTGATATTCGCCACCGGCGTCATATACGGAATGATGGCGCTTGGCAAAAAGTTAGTAGCATTTCACCTACCTATATATCTTCAACTAGCTAACGGCTGGATAGCTAACGCTACTCAATATTTGAGGGCTGCGTTACGTGCTTCAGAAGGCACGCTAAGCAATTGGTCCCGGTTGTTATCTTGGGTAGCAGTCGTTAGGTCAAGTTAGAGGCGTTAAGGCGATCTAAAAACTCTAACACAAGGTGAGCCCCACCACTACAGGAAAAGAAGATAGATTCGCTAAAGCGATCACTTCCAAGCAACCTTTGGATGGACAAGAATTGTAGGAGGGGATGGGTGGGTATAAACGCATGATAGAAAATTGAAAAACGAAAGAAAGAACAAAAGAAAAAAAGAAGAACTTAAATAATTGAAGATCGTATACATTCAAAACTAGTTTGGGATTTTGTGAGTTTAGGAACTGTTTGTTTGAGTAGCCTTTAAATTTTGAGTAGCGTTTCGGTATTCAGTCGTAAATAACTCTTAAATGTATGTCTGTCTATCCTAATGTAATATAATTTGTGGGTTTGGTAACTAACTCAAAATTACATATTTACCCGGGTCTATCTCCTCCCGACCAAGACTATTGTAACATAGCAGAAACGTTGAGGTTAGAATATCAAAAAGTAAAACTAAAGTAAAGTAGTAAACGATTAAGATCCGGGTAAATGTGTAATTATGTGTTCTAATCGTGTTAGTTTCAAAAGTGTCTAACTCAAAGCTTGTTAACTGATGATGTAGGTCTAAACACTTTTTTACCCGAGTAAAGTGGAGCCTAAAGGACGGGTAATGATTTTTACAGTTATTGTTTTGAAACTTTTTTATTGTCTTTAGCCAAAGGCGACACTTCTTGGCAATTGTGTGGCTCCCATTTTCTGGTCAGGCCAATGTCTAGTCAACTCTAAATCGTTGGCTAATCTATCACTAAGAATGATATTACCATTCGCTAAGCATTCCTTAGCTATTCTAGATAATCTCTTTGACTGATTTATTAATTTCTATCAGGTTAAGGTGTTAATTATTTTTTTATACGAAATTAAAAAATGTATAATGTCGAATTTAAGAACTCATAAAACTATACCTAAGTCGCTGTTGTCTTGGGTTGAATCTATATACTGCGATGGGCTTTTTAAAGTGGAATCCGCATATTATTATGACCCACGTATATTATGATTATACTGTACGTACACTCCCCAACCGGTAAATGATGCGTCTGTGTATATACCTAGTGGTCTTGTGTACTAATATCGCTGGATGTGTCTACTAACTCGTGTGGGGCGTGGTACGCGTGCAGGAGAAGCTATACTGAGCCTCTCATGATATTATCACTATAGAAACGGATTCTACTGTACACTCCCCAACCGGTAAATGATGCGTCTGTGTATATAATATGTAGTGTTCCCGTGTACTACTCGTAATATCGCTGGGTGTGTGTACTAACTCGTGTTGCCTCGTGGCGTGGTCGCGTAGGGGCTCGCGCGACGACATGGCGGCGATGGCCGGCGCTGGCGGCAGCACGCCGCCCGGCGGCGCGCCGCTATCGCAGGACCACGCCGTCACGCTCATGGAGGACCCCGACGTCTGGCGTCCCAACTAAAGGCACGGGAATATGCTCACGCGGCTACATGGCTCACATGGCCTATTCGAGCGTTCGAGAATTATCCAAATGTTCATTTCAATATTGTATAATATTATCAGTTGTCTAGTCACTGTAACACAAGCTTTGTCGCTTACTATGGGGCTAGATGGCGCTGTGTGATGTTTAACAAAATTTATTTTATTGCAGTCAAACTCTGTATTCTCAGATTTTGATATTTTGACTAATAAAATAACATTTTGACATTTTTCGCCATTTTTTTTTTGGGGAATTTCGTTTTCGGTACACTTTTGAGTCAATATAGTTTCCAATGCAGTCCAGTTGCAAGTTATAGTTTCATTTTGAGTGTATGTTTGCATTTACAATAAAGTTGAAATGTAATTTTGGATAATTCTAATACAGGAATAACTCCTTTGTGCTCTTATAGATCGCTCTAAATAAATACACGCCTTCAGTGGTCGCGAATACCCGGCTACTGGTGAAGGTTGTGGGTTCGATTCCCGCCGGGGACAAGTATTTATGGTGACCATATATGCTTGTCTCTGAATATTTTCTATATGTATCATATTTATGTATTTACAAAAAAGAAGTATTTTGTCTAGTATATCCGTTGTCTAGTCACCGTACCACAAGCTTAGTAGCTTACCACGGGGCTAGATGGCGCTGTGTGTTGTTTACAGAATGTGTTTACTTAGAGCGACCTATTACTTAAGCTGCATGAGCGAGCATTTGAAGTTGTCGCTATGTCTCGCCGTATTTTTTCCAGCTTTTGTCGCACTGTTTGATTCACACACGTTGGTCCTGTTTCTAGCACTCGTTTTTGCACTTTTGTGATCGGTCTTTTTTTAATTTTATTTTATTTTCTTACCTTATCTTAGTTAGTATGCATTTTTGTATTATTTCATCCTGTTTAGGTGGTGAATGTAAGGTAAATTTATCTGCTGTTTTCGCTATGTAGGATTGAAATTAATCTCATTTTTTCGGTTTTAATCGCGTTGCTTTTTTAACCCGACTACCGAAAGAGGGTTATTTTTTTCGAGCGTATGTATGTATGTATTCAATTTTCGTTTATCAGTTTCTGTAGCCTGAACGGTTCGATGGGTATTACTATAGCATTTTATCAATGCCCTATGTTTCGAGATCTTTACAGACGTCTTCCTCAGGTGATAGACTGAATAAAACCGGAAAATGAGTTTAATTTTTATTACAACTTGTCACAAAATGGGAATATCGGGATTAAAAGTATCCTATGTTACTCAGGGTGAATGTAGCTTTTTAATGGTGAAAGATTGAAATGAGCACAGTAGTTTTTGAGTTTATTTATTACAAACAGACATACAAAAAATACAAATCTTTCCTCTTTATAATAGTGTAGGATAGTAGAAGTGCATGCATTGTTATTCTTATGGCGAAATCTGTGGAGCGACAGGCGAACACCGCTTGCGAAGCGAAAGGTGGTGGGTTGTTCTGGGTGTTTTAGTATGTATTTACAAAAAAAAAGTATTATTGGCATTCTGTTCGTTACCTGATCACCATAATACAAGTTTAGTTATGTGCTAGATAGGGCTGTGTGTTTAGTCACTACAACACAATCTTAGTAGTTGTACCATGGGTGTGCTGTATGATGTTCACAGAAGTAGAATAGATATGATGGTTACATTTGTGACAAATATTTGGGGGTTTTTTATTAAATTTTATAGGGGCTACCATATATTTTATAAGGGGTTAATTTTATAGCTTACCATGGGGCTAGATGACGCTGTGTAAAGTTCACAGTAGTAAAAAAGTTTTGATAATTACATTTATGACAGAAATTTGTTTTTTTTTTTAATTTAATTTATGTGGGTATAAAATGGTCACTGATAACTTAACTATACTTTGTTTTTTCATTGTAGACTATGATTTGACACATCTTTCTAAAGAAAAAATGTCAAATACAAAGAACAAAAACGTCCGATTATAGTCTGAAATATAAAAAAACGTACCATACCATTGGTTTTATCAACTTTGTGACGTTCGTTCGTTCCCATTGAATATTTTCTATGACTTATTTAATGAATTTGAAATATTTGTCACTTATTATTGCATGCCTCATGTAAAGGGCGAATAATAGAGTTTCTCAAATATGAAATGTAAGATCTATGTATACCTTTATTCGCAATAAATGATTTGAATTTGATGTGACCAGGGCGTCAATGGAAGACATGCGCACGTCGGCGGCGACGCTGGAGGCGGGCGGCGGGGGGGTGGGCGCGGGCAGCAGCGCGCCGCGAGCCACGCTTGTGGCCAACGAGCAGCCGCCCAGCTACACGCTGCCCACCAGGCACTGACCCCCCCCCTCCCTCCCCCGCCTACCCCACCACTCCCCTCGACTAAAACCCTTATAGAGAACCGAACCCGGCGTTTAGGGACTTGATCTGTCTATAACAGATCCCTGACGATTGCTCCTCGAAGTGGCCTGACGGACCCCTCTCTGCATGCCTAAAGTGGTCATAGACGCTATAACGTATATAAATAGGTTTTAGTCGTCCGGGGTCCCACTCCCCTCGCCACACCACCGGGTGACTATCTGCCCGCCCGGATACTCCCTTGTATCTACGTATGTAATCCGCGATGAGAATGGGGGGAACCTCGTCAAAGTAAATAAAAAAATCGTGCGTTCTCCATACAAACGTAGTCGACTGTTTCCTCCCTGGATAAAGACGTTAGAGCAAATATGTTTATGCCATAAAACCTATATCTTTATCCAGGGAGAAAACAGTCGACTATACAATTATAAAATTTGTATGGAGAAAAGAGTAGTTATCCTTTTCCCTTGAGACTGGGATTTTCAGTTTAGATCTTAACTAGACCAACTTAAGCAAGCTTCAACGCTAGTTTTATTTCCAAAAGGTCTTATACGCAGCCCAATCTCAACGCGCGCGGATAATATGGATACTCCGGATTGTCAGATATCTACCAAAACGTACTGTTTATACGTAGGGCCCTTTCTGCGTGACCCTACTTAGATACGTTCCTAGTCTAAAATAAGTTGAGTTTAGACCACTGTCTCACAATGAAAAGATGTGCAATGTAGAGTCCATTTCACAAAAGGAGTTCCGCAAACGCAACGGTAACTCCCACATGCCGCGGGATAGCTTTTGTGAGACTTACTTTACAGTGCGAACAACGCGAACTAAGGACCTAAGCTATGGAATACTTTGTCTTGCTCTTGCAAGTCTTTTTTTAAATCAGGGAGAAAGCAAGAAAAGATGCCATTAAGGAACGTTTCTGAATACGGTCTTCATTTGATATTAGACTGTACGGCACGGCACGGCACCGATTTGGTTTTATTTGTGGACCAATCAAGCTTTATCAAGAGCACGCTAATTTTCCTAAATGGTATGCTACACCGACATTTTCTTTGCAATTTTGTTATGGGAATATCACTTAAAAGTATTTGATAATTTTTAGAAATTCGATAACTCGCGTAATTTTTGAATTAGCAATTCTTGAATTATTAAAGCTTGATTCGACTAAAATCTTTTTCCAAGCCATAGAGAACCCTAAAATTCCACAAACGTTGTTAAAGATATATTGTATTTAACTAGAAACCCAGTTAAATGGATTTTTTATATAACATAGCAGTAGAAAATGCCCTTCGCTTTTGCCGTGCCGTGCGGGGTAGTGGACAATGTCTTTTATGTGTCTTTGTCGCTGACGATTTATTGAATCTGGCAACTATTTATTATAACTGTTCAAACGAATTGACAGCCACAAAGCTACAAAACTGTATGTAAGCATTGCATTTTGAATTTTAAAACTCGGTCCAACTGTTGGCTTCTTTTTTCTATTGTTTTATAGCGACTTACTTCAGTGCTAAGATATAGAAAAGCGACGTTTAACATGAAAAGTCATTTCCATATTTTTCTAGCTAGATTTTTGAACTTAATTTGACTGAAATCCTGCGCCAATCATTTGCGTCCTTAGTACGTACGGCCGGTAAAAAAGTAAAAAAACTTATTCCGTTGACAATTTTCAAATCTTACAAAAAGGTAACTTAAAGGTTCGCTTTTTACCGGCAGTACTCGGGGATAAATAACCATTTTTATTATTATTATTTTAAAGTAAGCTTAATATTCCTTTGTACCGTGTAACGTAGTGTAAATAAGAGAGCAAATAAAAGACGATATAGCATTTCTTATATTGTGTAGTTAAACTGATAAATCGTCTTTCGTAAGATGTTAGTTGACGTAGTTGCCAATTTTAATGTTAACCCGAGTCCTCCAGATCCTTTAAACGTACATAATTTTCCATGTAATAAACTAGGTAACGTTTTTTGAAAATAATATTTTAGTAAAGTTTTTTTGAGGCTACTTATACTTATTGTACGTGACATAATATCCGCTCTTATATTCCGCTCATAATATTTTATAAGGCACATAGAGCTTCTATAGAGTATTTACCAGATACACATATCACCTAATTTGTTTACAAAAGTACAGTAGGAAATCAGAGAAATGTAGAAGCCATAGAAGCTTCTTGATCTAAGAAAATGGTGAACAATTTTGACACAAATATTCAACAGTTGTCTTTGTCGCTCTTACTTAAAATGACATAACCCATACATCTCGCTCTTGCTTTAAAGTCAAAATAATTTACCCTCACTTTGTGTAGCCATGAAAAATCAAAAAGGCGCATCTCAAACTACTCTTTTTGTATGACACATCACTGCAGGAAACTTCTAAATATGAGCCGCAAATTAGAAGGGAGGTTAAATACGTATAAATGTTGCTCGATTTATTAGGATTTTGAAAGAATATTACATGCAGGATAATACGGCTTGGCAAAAAACAGTAGAAAATAATGGGGGCGCCACTTTCTATGCCAAAATGATTATACCATGGCAACACTTAATATATTTCGTATGAAAAAATAAAGTGTTGTCAGTGAAAACAATATAGTTCTGTTGCAAGACATTTTTGCCAAACTGTAAAGTTATTTACAGTTTGGCAAAAATGTCTTTACAAAGAAACTTGTTCTGAAATCGAATTTTGATTACAAACCTTGTATCCTTATTGACGTAAAATGAATAATAATAATATGACAATTACATATCTTTCTTTTTCTTCAGGGTATTGAATGAAATTATAAAAAAATGCTTCAATTTATTTTAATCGTTCATAATAATTATTGCTTATGCTCAAATGTTTACTGCGGTATGAAAATAAATTATAATAACTATTGTTATATTACAAATTTTATTAAACAACGGGGTATTTACCATGTTTTAATTTACTGGCGAAATATCGAGCTCATTTAAACATGATAAATACCCCGTTATTTAATAATATTTGTAATGAAAACAACCATGTAAGTTTAAAATCGTATATTGTTATATTTATGTATTTTTTGGCAGCAGTACCAATAAATCGGTTTAAGAAGGTTTATTATGAATTACAATTTTATCATAGCTAGCTAATACATTATTTATTCTTACTTATGCAATAATAAGTTGTCACCCGTGGTTTCTTTTATTGGTGTTTTTTTTAATAAAATTACTTAATTAGTGTCAGAAATTGACTACCAATACAAGTTCTGAGTTTTCCGTTTGAATCCACGGGGCATAACTATACAATTAAGCGGGCTACAGACCATCAGTTTTGTCTGTCAGTTATAACTGTACAGTTAGAAACGAATGTGTGCAGGCAACAGTGTAGGTCTACCGCGCAAGTATCGTCTCCTTTAAGCCGAAGTTGACTTGCAGTATCAAGTCGCAACGCTTCAAGTTTAGACGTGGTGGCAATTAATTTTCCTAAATCTCACGTGGTTTGCTCTGCTCTGCGTAAAGAAATGACAACCACATGAGATTTCTTGATACCGCAAGTCGATATCTTCTTGAATCAGACGACACTTGCCCCTTTACTTATAAACAATGATTAAAAGCTGTATAAACTTTGTCTCCTTTGTCTTTTACTGTCACATGACGTTTCAAAGTTGATAGACAGAGAAAAACATTACATATCTCAGTCATCCGGTAATCATCGTTTATAAGTATACCTAAGTGGGTTGCTCGGTAGGTCTGCTGAGAACTGAAGTTGAACTGACAACTGTTGTTTCATCTGTTACTGAAACTGATGATCTGTAACAGTGTAGTTGGAATATACAATTATCATAATATTTAAATGTTTAGGGCAATTGAGATTTATCAAAGAAAATTAGGATATTAGCATGTTTAGTTGTACTTCAGTGATTTATTTATGTGATAAAATATATTATTATTCTGTAATTGCTTAGATTTCAATAGAGCGGTCTCAAAATACGTGATGCATGCATTCCAAATTGAACTGAAATTGAAATTGTTTTTATTTTGTATTCATATCAATCAATATTCCTTGTTTTTTTAGATTTTTACTGTGGTTTTGAAATAAGCTGTGTAGGGTGACCATGATGTGACTAAAAATTACTATTAACAAGTCAATAATTATGTTTATGTAATGGTGAATGATCTACAGATATTTTGTCTTTGGTATATACAGTTCGTTTGGAGGGCGGTAATATAAGCCGAAAAGGGTTGTTCTAGAGGCCTAGGCGAACAACTTTTGTTCTACGGATGTTTCGAAAATCGGACTTTTCTCTGGAAAATTTTGAGGTTATATTTGACTGGAAAACCGAGTTAAGGTTAATTACCCCCAACTCTAAGAACCATCTGATTTTCAAATAAACTTTAATCTTAAAATTTTCAAAAATGGTAGAACAAAAGTTGTTCCTATAAACGTCAAGAACTCCCTTTTGGCTCAAATTACCGTCCCCTGAACACTATAATGTGAGAACGCATGTATTTATAAAAGAAAAGTATAGATTTTCTGTATAGTATAGGCATTATGTCCCTTAATTCTCTAACCACTGTATTTGAAGCCATGTCATACAAAAGGCAGCATATAGTTCATGGTTCTTCCTGTCTCAGCTATTTTAAAAATCTACCCTATCCTAGTTATAGAAATGAAATGTGTTAAAAATAGCATGTTATAGTATAATAGCGTAATTAAAATGTAACGTATGAAATATAGTAATTGAATGTATAACTGTTACTACCTATTTAATGTTAACACGATCACTGTTACTGAAGTGGGCTACAAACCAACAGTTTTCACTAACAGTTCAGTTTAGTGTACAGTTATAAATTACACTTGATATTTATTGTTAGTGTTTCCTACACTTAGATAATTGTTTATTTAAAGAAATGTTTTTCAAAAATTGCAGCTGCAATTGAAGGTTGCAGTTTCAAGTCCTGCCGGGTGCAATTTTTGAAAAACATTTCTTCAAATAATCTGTTATATAAAACTATAACACTTTCTGATGATCTCTGTGGCGCGTCGGCAGAAGGCCCGACTGCAATGCAGAAGGTTGCGGGTTTGATTCCCGCCGGGTGCAAGTATTTATGCTTAAACATAAATATTTGTTTCTGGTCTGGGAGGTTTCTATGTATCTTAAGTATGTATTTACAAAATAAAAGCATAATAATGTAGTGTATCCGTTATCTAGTTCCTCTAATACTGGCCTATAGTGCTTAATTTGGGGCTAGATTGCGTTGTGTGCAACGTCGTGCAATATTTATTTATTTTAACAGTAGGTAGTTAAATTATACAGCTAAAACGTACCGGTGTAGGCAAAACTGAACAGGTAAACCGACATCAGATTGAATTATCATCAGTTTACTGTGGCTCTAATATAACTGTCAGTTAAACTGATGGTCTGTAGCCTGCTTAATAGAAAAAAAAAATATTTTTCTAATACTTGGAGCACTACTATTGTAGGGAAACGCCGGCCTTTGCTACACCACTGATATACTGAAATGCAACCTATTTAACATTTTTTTAGTAGGTTTTTTTTTAATTATGTTTTTTAAATGCACTCAAGAGATCAAGAGAGCTACACTATAATTGACTTTTCAAGTTATAATGGCAATATATTTAATGTTAACTTTTTACGAATAAAAAAATACATTGTTTTTAATAGTATTGTTGGTCACCAAGTGTAACCAACTGAATTTTCTAAGGGACTTTTTATGTTTTAGATTTTATTTTTTAGTGTTACTATACCACACTTTGGGGAAAGTTAAGTACTATGATTATTCATTGACTGTACCTACTTCCAGTTATAATTAAAGTGTCAGTAGTTCAGTGGTGCGTATTGCCACCGAGTATCTAATCCTACAGAGAAACAGCTTTATACAACCCCGCAGCGTAGATAGTCCACTACATTTGCAGCTATGTGTGCAACCACTGATCCGCTCGGGTTTACCGAGGAGGCCGCCCGAAAATCCCCTCTGCTGACGTTTGTGACGTCGGCACACTGTCGGTGAGAGGTCACGCACACATAGGGCAGAATGTAGTGCACAACATACGCCGCGGGCTTGTATGAAGCTGTTGCTCTGTAGGCTTAGATTGTCGGTGGTATTGCTCCCGCACCTAGGGCCGTGGGTTCCGATGTGTTAACAATCCTAGTCTTAGCAGTAGGTAGGTTAATGTTTGCTCATTCATTCGCAACCGGCTCGCCTGATATTTACATTTTTACCCGGGTGTTATTCGCGTATTGTTTTTTTTTAATTTTCTTAAGTCGACGTTTCGACCCTGTTGTAATAGTCTTGGTCGCGTGGAGACCAAGACTATTGCAACATCAGCGTCAGCGGCATTCGAACCCGCGACTACTGGTAATCCGAACCAGCGCGTAAGACCGCTTCGCCAAGAGTACTAGTTCCCGCTAACTAAGTGGAAATCAAGAAAGCATTTCGTCGTCTTTTGTTCAAAAACTAATTTTAAAATACGCGATTGAGATCCGCGAAAAAATGTAAATATGAGTACAAATCGTGTTAGTTTAAAATATATTTTCGGCTCTTCCGAATTCTATTAGAATTTACCAATTTTAATTTATAGCCTCTATGAATTTTTACAGCGAAGTGAGAGTGCTTCCTTTTTATCAACTATTTATGTATTATTTTAGTTTTGAAATTGTAAATAAGTAATAAATAATAAATCATGTTTGTAATTACTTTGTTTAACTTTGGAACAGTGTGGGTTTTTTACTTACTCCGTATTACAGTTGTTCACGACTGCGTCTCGGGCTTGGTTGTGTGAGTACGTTCACGTACATACTGTTAATGTGTGCGTGAGCTGGATCGCTAACTATTAGAGCTCACGCACAAGGATGATATTTTGTGAACTCTCTGTTGTATCGGGCTTCGTCCATAACTGTTAGGCTAACATGGCAGCACGAGATACATTTTGTCGAATCGACATAAAGGTTCCCTCTCTTTCTCTCGAACGACGAGAAATTACTACAGTTTATTTTAGTTTCCATTTGACATCAATTTGTACCTATTGATATTTTAAAATATCAAAATATTGACATTTTAATACGAGTCATGGTTATAATAAAAGTATACTATTTCCAGCAAACTTCTAGAAAAAAAATGGCGGATGCGTAGTTGATTTTGTAAAATGTAATGCGCGAACTTTCCCCTTCCACGTCAATTTTTATTAACTAGGTTGCTGGCCACTGTAATACAAAGTATAATACATTTTCGTTTTCTTCGGTTTTAGAGATGCAGATATGAAATTAAACTCATTTTTCGGTTTTAATCGCGTTACTTTTATTACTTTAAGCATTTTTTAACGCCCGACGACGTTTCGCGGTCTTTCCAGACCTAAAGATGAAGATGAGTACTTTCCACTGTTCCGCTGTTGTATGTTAACGTAAGATACATGTAATGTAATATGATGTATGTATACATAGTTGTATAGATTAAGTGGTTGCAATTGTTCTTGTCGAGTTAATGTTACTGTTTAGGATTGCATATCTGTAATAAATGTGTGTATATTGAGAGAAGTGAGTTTTATTTATATTTACCAATTATACAGGGTCTGTTATATATAGAAGACTTACCTACGTCCAGAATTACGGGGCTATAGAGCCCCGGACCTTTGAAAGGCGAGCGTGGGGCCGAAGTCACCACATAGAGGTCGTGTCACTAACAATTTTACTCGCATACTATGAAGTGGACACCAAGCCGGCGATTATCCCTGTCTGTCTGTACTATGCAGCCAAGGATAATCACCGGATTGATTAGAACTATTAAGAAATATACGGATAAAGCAACATGGGCTATATGTTGATGGGGGACGATGGAGGGGATGGCACGGGATTTTTGTATGTAAAAATCCCGTGCCATCCCCTCCATTCCATCCTCCTCTATAGAAATGGACAAGTCCCGTCCGGGAAACGTTACGTAATTCAAGCCAAATGGCTTGGTATTCGATGCCGGAAACCAGGCGCCCTAATTAAATTTCTCAGTACATATCCCATTAGCAAATCTACTTACCAACACTTATTATTGCTTATGGTTATACGTTATAGATAAGCTTATTTACTATGTTTTTACTTTTATTTATTTACACAGTCAATAAAACTGCAGTTTAGGTAGGTACCTACCTAATTACTTCGGTTACTGGGTGGCTCCTACGTAGCACCACAGTTTACCTAATAGTTGGACACCTTGGATAAATGTAGTGAAATTACATAGCTATGTTATCCACAACTACCCTCAAGTTTACCAACTCATCCTCATCAGTCGTTGGAGGTCAGTCATCGGGCCGCAATCATGATGATCGCACATAAGTATCACAAGCAACTCAAAAGGTCAAAATCTATGTGTTCTCTCGGAAGTGAAGGCGAATTTTCTACTAAAGATTCGATTTACAGGTAAGAGTTATTAATTTAACATTGAAGTAACTATATATTTTTCCATAACCATTACTGTAATTTATTCTCGTTAATGTGGGTAGGGTAGGCAGCCATTTTTAATAATGTTTCTTTTCTTAAAATTAAAGACATTTTTTCGTTTGAATCGCGTGGTGTTTACCGAAACCGAAAAATGTCTTTATTTCAATACAACATCGTGAAAACAGAAGAAAAATCTTATTTTCTTAACTTATTGAACCCGATTGCTGATTGCTGTGGTAATTTAATCCCTTAAAAAGAAATACTACAAGTAATACACGATACAAGATAGATATAGAGCCTGGTGACAGACAGATAAACAGCCAGATGGACGTGGAGTCTTAGTAAAAGGGTCCTGGTTTTACCCTTTGGCTACGGACTACGGAACCCTAAAAATAATCATACCTACTCCATTCGTACTCCATTAGAGCAGTGTAATTAAAATGCCTTTGTCAATGTCTTCTAAACGAGTGTGACGGTGACGGATAGGTACCTACTAGATAAATAAATCAATCTAAGTAAAATTAATGACAAAATAATTGGTTTCCAATTGATTTGCACAGCATTTTGGAATTTAACGTTAGATGGAGTATTCAATGCTTAAAATAAAGTAAGAATATTATGTTTCATAGACCTTTTGAATATAGGTAACCTAAAGAACTACACCTCTAACGGTGCCTCTATCATGGGAGTAATACCACTATTTACCTATTAGTTGGTGCGCCTTGCGGCTTTCTTACTGTGCTAGGACAATGCTAAACTAAGTAGGTACCTATTGTGAATTGCTGATACACCTATTAAAAGTCCCTCTAGACCAGTGATTCCCAAAGTGAGGGGCGCGCCCCCCAGTGAGGGGCGCGCCCCCCAGTGGGGGGCGTAGAGACCTTTCTAGGGGGGCGCGGGCCACGCGGGATCGCTGAGAGAATGCATTTCAGACTGCTCGATATGACCGATTTGAAATTGACGCCTGTCAAGAATCTTTGGTACTACTTACCAAATACCTTTTGAAATGAAATGAAATGAAATGATTTATTGTTTGTGGATCTAGGTACAAATAGGTGGTATGCAAATTAAAAATAAAAGTATCTCTAGTCCTACCACTTGGGCATACAAACATGGTATACCTACACTTAAAATAATCGTCAATTTTAGATAAATAAAAAATAATAATATTGTATGAGTACTTTGACCTTCCAGTATATAAACAAATATAAATTTTGAATAAGAAACTAACAAACATTAACGAAATGCAAAAATTTGAGCTGAATGCCGGAATACCAGGTTTCCCTTGAAATTTAAATCACACATGCAGTTATTTACAAACATTTTAGTCATAGTTATGCATCGTCATAGGATAATTATAATAATATCTCGTCAAATTAATTTTATAGTTAATACAATTATAATAATTTAGTTCACATTTGTCAAGTACTGCTTCACTATTATTATTTATTTTTGTCATCCAAAAATTGTTTAATCTCATAGTAAGCTTTTTTGATTAAGAACTTATTTAGGGTATGCTTGAATTCATTCAAATTTTCGATGTCACGGATATTCTTGGGGATTGCGTTATAGATTAATGGTGCCATGCCAAAAACACTTACTTGCAAAAGATGAGTTTTACTTAACCGATATCTCAAAGAGTCACCTCGTCTTGCACTAGTCTGAATATCAAAGTAATTGCTATTGTTTCTTACAAAAAGAGCTACTTCACTTATGTATAACGAGGGAAGCGTTAATATACCTATTCATGTTTATGAAAAAATTCTTACAAGAAGTCCTACGTTTTAGGCCACACATTGCTCTGATGCAGCGCTTTTGAGCCTTAAAAGCTTTTTCCTTGTCCGTGGAGTTCGCCCAAAATATGACTCCATAACGTAGAACAGATCCAACATGCCCATGGTATGCAGTTAATAAAGCTGGCATACTTGCAACTCTACTCAGTCTAAATAAGGCGTACGAAAACTTATTAAGTCGTTTAGTAACATTATCAATGTGTAATTTCCACGTAAGCTTGTCATCAATTAGCAATCCTAAAAATCTAGTATTGTGTTTTTGAATAATTTTGTTCCCTAAATAATTAATGTCCATATTTAAGTCAATATTATTTCTTTGTTTAAAATTCATAATGATAGTTTTATCGAAATTTGATTTTAAGTCATTTTGTTTTAGCCACTCCATTAAATTTTTCAGATTATTGTTGATGTCAACTTCTATGCTATTGTTCTTGTCATTATCCGTCATAAATAAAATTGTACAGTCATCAGCAAATAATGTCATTGGATGGGGAATGGAATTAACAAAGTCATTAATGTACATAATAAATAACAATGGACCCAACACACTACCTTGCGGCACGCCTACCATCACACTTTTATTGTTTGAAGTGTGGAGTTCCTCAGTTAAGGTTTTATTGGACAATGCCCTGATATAAGTAGATTGGGTTCTATTACTCAAATATGATTGCAACAGATCGTGTGCATTTCCTCTAACTCCATATGCATACAATTTAGTCAAAAGAGTAGCATGATTAACACGGTCAAATGCTTTGGACATATCCATAAATAATGCAATTGCTGTTTTCCTTTTGTCCATTCTCATCATTACCTTATATAGAAAATTGAAAATAGCCATATTTATGTTTTTATTTTTTCTAAACCCATATTGTTCTGATGTTAAAATATTATTAAACTCAAAATATGAACACAACCTGCTGTAAATAGCCTTTTCGAAGATTTTCGACAAGATAGGTATCAATGCAACTGGACGGTAGTTATTGACATCTCTTTTATTTCCTTTTTTAAATAGAGGTAAAATGATAGATTTTTTAAGTACTTCTGGAAATATACCCTCTTCAAAACACTTATTTATTAAGAAGCTCAAAACTGGAGCCAAATAAGTTGCAACATTTTTCATTAATTTTGTAGGAAGTTCGTCCCATCCTACACTATTAGTCGGCTTTAAACTATTTATTATCTTTAAGACTTCATTAGGTGAAGTTGGGAGAAGAAAGAAAGAGTTAGGCTTATCGTATTTAATTTTGTATTCATTATTTAAATTCCTATTAGATTCAGCGATGTCAATAAAATGGTCATTAAAATAATTAGCAATGTCAACGGGATTAGAAATAGTCAAATTGTTAATGGTTAGTTCCGTTCGTCAATAAAATCTTTTGGATAATTTTCTTTCAGTTGATTTATAACCGACCATGTCGTTTTACACTTGTTAGCAGCGTTATTAATTAAATAGTCATTTTGCGATTTTTTTGTTAAGTCAATAATTCGCTTGTACTTCTTTGCATAAATTTTAAATGTGGTTTTATTGAGTGATGTAGGTGAGAGCCTATATTTCCATAAAAGAATTCTTTTTTTCTTAGAGCAAGTTTTAATACCCTTTGACACCCATGACGGTCTTTTCTTTGAAGTAATTTTCACCTTTACTGAAGGGAAACAAAGATTGTGTAATAATATAAACATGTCATGGAATTTCTTAAACGCTAAGTCACCGTTATACTCTATGTCATATATTTCATTAAAACTTAATTTGGAAAGATATTCATTAAATTTAGTAATATTTTCTTGAGTATATTCTCTTTTGTGAATAAACCAGTGTTTTAGTCTACAACTTTTTTTAACTGGTACTTTGAGTAGTTGCGTGGCATGATCGGATAATGCTAGTTCTAATAATTCGCCTTTACTACCTTTAATAGAGTGAAATATGTTGTCGAGACATGTCATGCTTATTGATCGTGTCACTTCTTTAAATTCTATTTTCAGATTAGATTTTTGGACGAGTTCAACTAAATCTTTTGTTTCTGGCGATTTTTTAAGTAGGTCAATGTTAAAGTCACCACAAATAATAATTTTGTAGTCATTTTTATTTAAGAATTCTTTCAATATATCCTTTAAAACAGTCAAAAATATGCGTATGTGCGAGTTTCTTTTATCATTGCGCGGTGGTCTATATACACAAATAATATTGATTTTATGTTTTGTTAATTCGATAGCCGAACATTCGACTACGTGATAAATGGATTTCCGAACTATGCTTGTGAGATTTCTTGCGATTTGATAATTCCGTACTAAAATACATGACCCACCTCTTCTATTACTTCTGCAATAATAAGATACTAGTTGAAAATTGGGAATGGTTAGTAATTCTACATCATTTTGCGTCATGTTGTGTTCTGTCACGCAGATAATATCAATATTTTTCCCTTCATCATTTAAATTATCCAAGCAAACCGTCAACAAGTCAGATTTTCTAATTAAACCATCAATATTTTGGTGTAGTACATATATATAATTATACACGAAAAAAATGTTTTTTTTCTTTTTTATGGCTCAATACTGTTTCGGTATCATTGGAGTCAGTTATAATACAAAGGTATTAAAGGTAAAGGTATACTATTTGTTTCAATATTTATATCATTACACTCTGTTTGTGTGGATTTGTCATACTTATTACATACATTCTTGGTCACTTGGCTATTCTGATAATCAGTAAAGTCATTTTTATATTTGATACGCAATATTTCTCTAACAAGGGAACGACACAGGTTAACAGCAAAGTGTTTTTGTATAGGCCTAACTTTATAGTAGTTCATATCTAAGTACTGAACATGGGGATACCTTTGACATATAAATTTGATAAAATAATTTAGTTTACTTTCTCTTAAATATCTATTGTAGGGAACTTCACTAATGATAATATTTGTATGTAGATTTAAATTTAACCAAACAGTTAATTGCCTCTGTATATCACAAGGGTTATTGTCATGTTTTCCGCCTAATAAAATAACATAGTCTCTCAATGTAAAGTCCTTAGTTTCCTTTTCCGTACATTTTATGATGTCACCTAATTTTGCCCCCGGTTTAGTAAAACTTTTGACAATATAGTCTTCGCCGAGTATTTTTTGTAGTGTTTGTCTAGCATTTCGGCCCTGCTCATCTCCTAAAATAAGAACTCTATATTTTCTATTACTCTCAACTGTTCATTTGTCTAATTGATTCTCTGTTTTATTGTCAGTCTGGGTACTTGTTGGTTTTGTTTGTTTATCTAATTTGTTTGTTTTAATTTCATCAGTTTCTTTATATTGTGCCTAATTTTCTTCTAAACTACATTCATTGAACTTGATAGTATCTGTAACTGCTGAGTTATCTGCATTGGTATGGGTTGTCAATTCAGCCGTTGCGTCATAAGCAGCTGGGGTGGATAGAACGTGTTCACTACTTAGTCTCTTCTTGTTTTTATAGGTTTTAGGAGTAACAGTATTTTTTTCAAAACCCATATTCTTGTATAAATCAATTACCTTTTTGCATTTCTCTAATTCAGTTTTGAGATAATAGTTTTCAGAGTTTAAGTTTTCGATTTCATTGTTCGCGATCACCAGCTCTGACTCTAAACTGTTTATCCTAGTTTGATACTCTTCATTGCTACCTCGCCCTTCATAGAAAGATGTGTCCGGCAAACTGTGCATTGTGCTATCAAATAGGTTGTTCGTAGTAGTATTTAAGTCAACATTTGTGATATCATTGCATGACACTATTTTTTTCAATTTTCTTCTAAGAGTCACATTCTCATTTGTTGCGGCCATAATTATGTCAAATAATAATAGAAGATGTCAGATATAAATAAAACCAATAAAAATAAAGGTAAATAAAAAAAAAACCACGGTACCTACGACGGCGTCGAGCGAATGTTATTAGAAGGCAAGTCCTTTAACCACTCGACTATCGTGTCACTGAGAGATATTTCGAAATTACGATACAGTTAATAGATTGAGCGTGCGTCATAGGTGTTGTAGGTATGTAAGATTGAGGGTGCGTCACAGGTGTAGTCGGTGAAGTGCACTGTCTTGATAAGAGGTCATAGTCCAATATTTTACCGACGATGTTTAAATTGGTCAACCGTTTTTGTAAATGTCCAATTTGGCACTGTTTTTCGATAATAATGGTTTATTAATGATTTTGGTCACTTATTTTGCACATAATCATTTATCAGAATAGTTATTTAATAGAATATTATTGGAAATGTTAATGTTTAAAGTACACTTTGATGTCTGATATTTTTTGTAATTAGTGTTTATATTTGTACGTTTTTTGATTTGTCCACAACATATGTTCTAAAATCAATAGTTTTACAGAAGAATATCACATAATGCACTTTTATTTCGACGTATTATTATTTTTAAAAAAATTAATTGTCGGAGCTACTGTTTACTTGTTGGCATCAGTTTAGGAGTTTAGTTTGTATGGCTTTGTAAAACTTCAATGAGCAATAAGAATACTTATTTTGTTATTATTATTTTTTTATTCAGACCTGATAATCTGGACTGTAGGACGGGGGGGCGCGGATTTTTTTTTATGGTCCAAGGGGGGCGTGGCTCAAATAAGTTAGGGAACCCCTGCTCTAGACTCACAGCGAGATGGCGAGAAACTCTTCACATTCACGTTTTGCAACGAGAAGGCGAGAAACTCCTCACATTCATGCTTCTCGATTGTTCTCGGGGGTTCTCGCCGCTCACGGCGAGCACCCCCCCAGACTCATCTGGAGGGGGGCTATTATAATATAGGTACGGAAATGCTTAAAATGCGGAAATAATTAACTGTTTAGATGTCTGTTTCGCTTTCACGTCTAAGCCGTTAAACCGATTTTGATAAATTTTGGTATATAGCGATAGACGGAAACTTGGAGAATGAAATGACAGACAAAACATACCTACCGTTTTAGTTAGCACCCTTCGATATATTTGTCTGGAATCTGATCTTAAATGTCACTTAAAATCCAAAAAAAAACAACATTATTCTGTCATGAAATAATCAACAATATTCGATGAACCCGACATGGGTTCTAAATTTAGAGGGCTATATACCCCTTATGAGCCCATATACTTTATTGTGTGCTTCCTCGGATACATTTTACCTTTAGCTTCAATGTTCGACTAGGGGTTTCCGTAGCCGCACGATCAGCAACTCCTCGATCGAGGTGTACGTGGTGAACGACTCCGACAGCGACGAGGCCAAGTCTCCGGCCGGAGACAGCGGGCTCGGAGATCACACCCGGGCCCGGTGCGATAACAGCTTCGATGGAGCGCTGCTCAATGTACTCGAACAGAAGATTGATAAACTTAGCGGTGAGTTGCTTTCAAAACAAATAGAGGGACAGTGGGGTGTTAGATAATGGGTCCAGTTTTTAGTTTTTACAGCTTTGGGTACCCTAAGAATCAATTGATACTTAGATACAGGAACCGGAATAGATAAAGTGACGTTAATTGTTTCAAATAATATGTTCCTTGGTAGTTGGGTTCTCAAAATGTCGAGCTTTTAAAATCTTAACCTTAGTAGATGCCTTGGAAAAATCAGTTAAGGTAGCACTTTCTATTAAAATATAATTGTTTAAAAAAAAATGTGTAATTTTTTTTTTTTTTGTGTAAGTATAGTGATTTTTCGGGATATTTTGTAAGAGGGGTTTTTTGTTTCAGACATGTTCTTAGAACAATGTAGATTACTGACCACTTTAAAGGAAGAGATAAGGAATTCGAGGACCGTCATTGAAAAGGCGGACTGCACACAACTCGGGACTCTTAGTGAGATTGTTAAGAAAGCTATAAACAAAAGGTAGAATAATTAACTTACTTACCTCTTAACTTAATTTAACTTATTTTTTTACCTATTAGAGTTTAATACGAAATGCAAATAACACTTATCTTTGAAAAGTTTGAATCCCGTAAAAATATCGAGATAAAACGTGGCCCATATAGCAATAACTACGAGTATGTTAGGTGGGTACTAAGGATGCAATGTCCTATATTAGGTAATAAAAACGCGAAAGTTTACAACTATGGATGTATGTGACTTTGTTACTCTTTCACGAGAAAACTACTGAACCGATTGCGATGAAATTTGGAATATAGAGTTGGAATAACATATAGGCTAATTTTTATATTCCCGATAGATAGATATAGATTTACTATAATGGTTTTTTTTACTGTCTAGCAACAAAGAGTTATCAACTACAAAAGACCTGTCTAGCGGGAACAGCTTCCTGGATGCTATCGAGTATCGCGCTACTGATTACGACCAACTCGTCAGGGAAGTCATCTCAGGATTTCTGCAGAGTGATGTGAGCTACCGTTTTATAAAACTAGTGATTATACCTTTTTGAATTTTGGTGGTATGAGTGGCTCGACCATGGACACTTTTTAAATGCGACCAAAATTCCTTTGAATTTGTATTATTTTGTATTATGATGTTCTATGTTGTTGATTATGAAATGGAGACGCTCGTAGCCTGTATTCTACAAATATAAAATTTAAATTCTGAGTGTCGTGTCGGTCGAAGAAAGAAATCTTGGTTACTAACATGCGAAATTGTGCTAAGTTGTAGTTGTTGCAGTTGCAGGAACCAATTCTGGAACCATTTTTGAAAAAAAAATCGAATTGAACAGTACTAAGACAAACTTAAGATTAACTGTAGAACTGTAGCCCGACTCCTCATTCCATAACAAAAAACTACATGTTTACCAATAACCACGAGACTTTATAAATAATTCTTTGTACTGTTTCAGGAAGTAAAAGATCAGATGGTGCAAGCGACCGCGCAGTCCGTGAACGGCGTGATCGGTAGCTGCGTGTCACGTGACGTGTCCGCCGTGTACCTGCCCGTGTTGGAACACTCTCACAGGAGACTCCTGCGCACGCTCACCAAGACTGTTGAGGACAGCTTCGTTGAGTGTATGTTTTTAATGATTTCCC
>OY292397.1:30930408-30955779 GCA_958496205.1 Idaea biselata | reverse complement strand
AATCTACTTTGTCAGGCTAAAGTCGCCTATAAAAGTTTAATATACATAGGTAATAAAAATACTCTAGCTCATTATAACATGAAATTACATTAAAATAGATAACGTGATATGCGAGATTTTAGTATAATCTACGCTTATGACAATAGGGGGTAGTTAAAATGTATTGCACCGAGTCAAAGTACTCGTCGAGTACTCGAGAACTACCCCCCGAAGAAAAGCCGAATGAAAAAATAGCTATACTTCCGGTTTCGATCTCTTCGTATATGCTGCCACCTAGCGTCGAGTAGAAAAAATATAGGCAAAAACCTCTGTCGTGTAACATGTTTGTCTGTCAGTGTCACTTTGCCCCTTTTCCACTGCTGCCTGCGATCTGTCAAACAAACTCATCGTTTTGTTGTTCTATTTCTGTAATAAAAGTAAACAAGAATATAATGAGATTTGCATAATAAAGCCATTGAATCGTGAAATCGGTTTCTACGTTAACTGCGAAGACTGTTAAGTTCTATGAGGATGGCATTCAAGATGTTTCTGCCTCTGGTTCTAACTCATTATTTGCTAGTGTATTGTGCTTCGGCTGCCGTCCACAGCCACAGCGTCGACAACCAGGAGCGAGAGTCCGACGGGAGCTTCCGGGCTAAGGACTACGAACACTACGGAGACGCTGGACACAACTCTGAATTCGATCACGAAGCTATTCTAGGTAGGTACTTACCCAGTGCAAACAGAACACGATATCATTCAGTCTATTTCATATTCACAGCTTGTAACCTACTTGTGTCAGCTCTCAAATCACACGAGATGATGTACACGTTATGTGCACACTAAAAGAGCGGCCAAACACACCTCTTATACCATTGTTATTATGACGTCGATATTACGATTGTGTGTAGTTTTTTAGTATTGCGATGGTCGTGGCACCGCGTTGCCGCGTTCGATGTCCGTGAAACAGGCTCTGTGGCTCGTAGCGCCGGCGATGCTGGTTATAACGTACTACTTCTCTAAAGGTAGTGCTGAAATTCACCACAAAACATAAAGGATACTTATATAAGTATCCTAATAATAATAAGCAAGTATGCTAATATTGGCATATATTGTATCACTTTTATCTCTTTATGTTTTCTCTAACTTTGCTTAAATATTCTGTCTTTTACCTATAACATTTTGTCTACATTAGGTAGTGTGAAGGAAGCCGAGGAATATGACAGACTGTCCCCGGAAGAGTCTCGGCAGCGACTGGCACTTTTATTGCCAAAGATGGACCTGAACGGAGACCAGGTTGTTGACAGGCAAGAGCTCAAGAAGTGGATACTCAACTCTTTCCAGTAAGTATTTTTTCTATTATAAAATCCTACTCATATTGTGAAAGTTTGTGTGTATGTGAGCAAACTAGTTGCAAAAAACTATTGCACCAATTGGAATGAAACTTGATGTGCAGATAAATAAAAAAATAAAATAATATAGATATCCAGATAGCTGGATATCTGGATTAATACATAGGTTAAATATTATCCCAAAATTCCAACTAACGTGTGAGAAACGGCGAGGCACAGTTAATTTTCTAATGTTTCTGTCTACAGTAGTGAGATCCCAAATGAGATGAAAAGGAAATTATTTTGCTGATTTTTCATGCCATGTTGAAAATCTGTATTTTTTTGCCAAAACAATTTAAATTATAAAAGTTTGAAAATAACGATTCCTATATTTGATCTAGAATTCATAATTGAGAAGTTCAAGGTTGAAGTTGGTTAAACTAGAATGTTACACCAATTTAGAGAAAATATTAAACCAGTTTGAAAACATAATAGTTTGTTAGGCAATAATAAAACTGTCATGATAACAACAAAGTAAATTTTATAAATGCTGTTTAAAACTGTGGGTGCAGCTATAGCACAATTTATCACTCGCTGCACACAAGTGATTGTGAAAGTGGCGCAGAGAGTATCTCCCCCTCATCATTCTCATATACTGCATAGCACTCGAAAGTGGTTCTTGTAGATGCATTCAAATGAGCCTAAGTCAAAAATAGTAGACAGGAAAACAAACATGCAAATTTTTAAATTCATCGCTCGGGGTGGTGACTCGCGTGTTGTAATGGTTCAGGACACTGCGGCGCAGACCCAGAGACGAGCCGCAAAAAAATGAACATTTACAGACTCAGTGAACTCAAACAGAAACGTTGTTGCTGGGAAAGTTGTTTTCAAAACTTACACATTACAGTAGTTACTGTTAGCCACCAAATTGATAAACATGAACATATTGTGCAGCATTCACATGGTTAATCCTACAGAGCAATAAACAAACTCGCATCTACTTTTGGAATGTCCTGCATTGGTGGAGATAAGACTAGGAACTATTGGTGACGTAAACAGCCTCCCACATTATTAGACATATAAACCTTCCTCTTGAATCACTGTATCTATTTAAAAAAACTGCCTCTAAATTCGTAGCGTATTTTTAAAGATATAAGCATAAATAGAGACAGACAGCGGGAAGCGACTTCGTTTTATACTATGTAGCAATTCCCCAAAACTTATATTAATAAGTTACAGGTGGTTTCCATAAACTTTGTAAAATAATAATAGAAGATAGGGAATACAACAGGAATTTATAAATATTTACTAATATATAATAATTTATAATATTTATAACTAAATGGTTTTATTGTATGTTTGTTTATAATGAAATGAGAGAACATCATTCTGTTCATTGGGAAATTGAACGAAACTAGCTAAGCCCCGCGGTTTTACCCGCGTAACTCCCGATCTAGCGGGCATATCGGCATCACAAGTGTCCTTCTTCAAGGTCCTATCTATAACTTCGTTTTTTAATTATAAGTAGACTATGATTTGACACATCTTCCTGAAGAAATCATAGTCAAATAGAAAGAAGTGAAACGTCAAACCGTACTCTGAAATTAAATAAAAGTCAATTGCCTAGCTATAACAGTTCATGAGATACAGCCTGGTGAGAGACGGACAGCGAAGCCTCAGTAATAGGGCCCCGTTTTTACCTTTTGGGTACGGAACCCTAAAAACGAAATATTATTTTATTTATTGTCAATTAACACGATACAATTATTATTATTACCAAAAACATTCACGCAAGTAAGCAAGTACGCAAGTATATCTGTAAAAACTCATCAAAATCGTTAAGCGGTTTAGGCGTGAAAACAACAAACATACATACATAGACTGATAAACACATAACCCTTCCTTGCGTCGCGCAGTCGGGTAAAAAGACATACAAAATAGTATCTTTCGCATTCATAATATTAGTAATAAAGGATTTCCATTGTATAAGTCAAGAGAGGATGTGTCTATAAACTTCAGCTTATTTTTGAATATATTGCACAAAAGAAAGATAAGATTATCTCCAGCTTATCAGCATCAGTTATCGAGCTCCTGTTTCTTAGTATTTTATCTAGCCGACGCATCGTGTTACTTAAAGTTCATTGATCTATTTCAATACAAAGCCAGGTTTTATTTACGGAACATTCTACCTACTCTTTTCTTTATACAAAACTAGCTGACCCGGCAAACGTTGTTTTGCCTTATAAATTATAGATAATGAAATTTTTCCTGAATTTTCTTTGCTATAAACCTCACGGAACCCGAGACCTTTCCAACGAATGCAAAACCGTGGAAATCGGTTCGTGCGTTCTGGAGTTATAGCGTCAGGAAGGAAAACCCGACTTATTTTTATATAGTAGATTTACAAACGTAGACGACTGTTTCCTCCCTGAATAAAGATATTAGAAATAAACTATGTTTATCCCATAAGTCCTTTATCAGTCATGACATGACCATGCCCCTACGTTTTGATTTTATAAATTTTCTAATTTTTCTTAATTTTATTTCTATTCTAATTAGAAAAAGAAAAAAACCAAAACGTTGGGCATAGTCATGGCAGATATAGCTTTTATGGCATAAACAAATTTGCTCTAATGTCTTAATCCGGGGAGGAAACAGTCGACTACGTTTGTATGGGGAAAGAATAGGTAGACTGTCCTCTTAACGAGTAGCTGTGTCTCGCGGTTTCACCCGCCTAAGGCCCGATCCCGTAGGAATTTCGAAAATCCCTGTCTTATGGGATGTCATAGAAAGAACACACTTTCCAAATTTCAGTTCTCTACTACCAGCGGCTTAAGCTATGCGTTGGATCCATCAGTCAGGACGAAAATTTTTAGAAATATAACAGGAGCAAATCGTCAGTCGTAAGACAAGAACGCCGCGGCCAAAATTACCATGCGAAGTTTCATAAAAATCAATCCAGCACCTAGTTTTCACACTGCGTGATGCTCATGACGCAAGCAGTGTGTCCTGTCTCACACAGTTTCATACATTACAACTCAGTGGTACGTGCACGTCTAAGCTTACCTACGTTTACGTATACGCATCCGGTCTGCTCCAGCCATTAAAGCAAATAAATCCAATAATTCCAAAGCAAAATAAATCGAAGTCAATACTTTCAAAAGATATCGATCTTTAATTTTAAATCCTAGTATGTAAAATAAAAGGGTATAGGTACCTACTAAATATTTATCGCAGACAACAGCTGTATTAATAAGAACTGCCTGTCTTTAGGGTTCCATGCCCAAAGGTAAAAACGTGACTCTTTTTCTAAGACTCCACTGTCCGTATGTCAGTGTTGGCCGTGAAGTGGGCTAGTCACGCTATAACATTTATTGTTGGTTCAGTTGTATCAGGGGTTGCCCCTTCTGTCTGTCTCCTTGTCACCGGGCTGTATCTCATCCATCACGAACCGTGATAGCTAGACAGTTGAAATTTTCACAGATGACGTATTTCTGTTGCTAAATAAATAATTAATTGGTGCTTCCATACGACAAACGTATTTTTTTTTCATTTTGGCGACATAATTCAATTCAATTACTTATTTCGGATAATTATTAACAAATCCATAATTTAAATTAATATAAATGTCGCGCTACAAAACTTAATTTCATAATGGGTACTTAAGGCTCGGAACCATTAGCGGACCCCGGGCTCCCGAGAGGGATGCAACCGGGAACATCGCTCGGATGAGGAAGGTTCGGAACCATCAGCGCCGGAGTTCGACTCGCACTTGACCAGTTTTTATAATTACCATTTTCTTTTACTCTCTGTGTATGTAGATGTTTTTTATAAACAGTTCTACGTCTATACATACATGTAACCTTCAAGATAGGTCGTGTGTGTGACTGTGCATATGTTATGGAGATATGTATTGTGTCTTTTCTTAGCCCCATATTCGAACATAAGCCACGCGTCGCGTCGTGAGACAACATGAGAGAAGAAATGTTGCTTCTTTTGAAACTATTTTAGAGTTAAAAGATAAATAGGTATGATAAGCGTTGTTCTGCAGAATTTGTCCTCATCCGTTTACTCTTTAAAGCTGAAGTGTTTGTTTGTTTGTTTGAACGTGCTAATCTCAGGAACCACTGGTCCGATTTGAAAAATTCTTTCAGTGTTGGATAGTCCTTTTTATTGAGGAAGGCTTATATATTTTCAAAAAAAATAGACGGATGAAATCGCGGCCACTGCTAGTTTGTTTGTTAGTTAACTTGCCGGATGGTAAGCAACTTTGAGGTCCAAGATGTAGCACGCTTACCTGGAATCTATCTCGACTAAAGGTAGTAAAACCACAGTACTGCTTTTAATCGCAATCAGTTCACCGGTTTTAGCGTAAAGGAGCAACAACACACTCACATTTTAACTTTCATATTTATAACATCTTCTGTTCGTGTATGTTAAATTCCATTTCGTATTCCCAGTAAATTGTCCCGGGAGGAGGCAGAGGAGCGCATGTCCGAGACGGACGAGAACCACGACGGTGTGGTCACGTGGCCGGAGTACCTCCACGACGCGTTCGGAGTGGAGGCGGAGGAAGAGGTCTCGCCGGGTGACACCGGCGACACGGGCATGGTGAGTGACAGCTGTTGTGACTATTGTCACATGAGAGAACCACGACGGTGTGGTCACGTGGCCGGAGTACCTCCACGACGCGTTCGGAGTGGAGGCGGAGGAAGAGGTCTCGCCGGGTGACACCGGCGACACGGGCATGGTGAGTGACAGCTGTTGTGACTATTGTCACATGAGAGAACCACGACGGTGTGGTCACGTGGCTGGAGTACCTCCACGACGCGTTCGGAGTGGAGGCGGAGGAAGAGGTCTCGCCGGGTGACACCGGCGACACGGGCATGGTGAGTGACAGCTGTTGTGACTATTGTCACATGAGAGAACCACGACGGTGTGGTCACGTGGCCGGAGTACCTCCACGACGCGTTCGGAGTGGAGGCGGAGGAAGAGGTCTCGCCGGGTGACACCGGCGACACGGGCATGGTGAGTGACAGCTGTTGTGACTATTGTCACATGAGAGAACCACGACGGTGTGGTCACGTGGCCGGAGTACCTCCACGACGCGTTCGGAGTGGAGGCGGAGGAAGAGGTCTCGCCGGGTGACACCGGCGACACGGGCATGGTGAGTGACAGCTGTTGTGACTATTGTCACATGAGAGAACCACGACGGTGTGGTCACGTGGCCGGAGTACCTCCACGACGCGTTCGGAGTGGAGGCGGAGGAAGAGGTCTCGCCGGGTGACACCGGCGACACGGGCATGGTGAGTGACAGCTGTTGTGACTATTGTCACATGAGAGAACCACGACGGTGTGGTCACGTGGCCGGAGTACCTCCACGACGCGTTCGGAGTGGAGGCGGAGGAAGAGGTCTCGCCGGGTGACACCGGCGACACGGGCATGGTGAGTGACAGCTGTTGTGACTATTGTCACATGAGAGAACCACGACGGTGTGGTCACGTGGCCGGAGTACCTCCACGACGCGTTCGGAGTGGAGGCGGAGGAAGAGGTCTCGCCGGGTGACACCGGCGACACGGGCATGGTGAGTGACAGCTGTTGTGACTATTGTCACATGAGAGAACCACGACGGTGTGGTCACGTGGCCGGAGTACCTCCACGACGCGTTCGGAGTGGAGGCGGAGGAAGAGGTCTCGCCGGGTGACACCGGCGACACGGGCATGGTGAGTGACAGCTGTTGTGACTATTGTCACATGAGAGAACCACGACGGTGTGGTCACGTGGCCGGAGTACCTCCACGACGCGTTCGGAGTGGAGGCGGAGGAAGAGGTCTCGCCGGGTGACACCGGCGACACGGGCATGGTGAGTGACAGCTGTTGTGACTATTGTCACATGAGAGAACCACGACGGTGTGGTCACGTGGCCGGAGTACCTCCACGACGCGTTCGGAGTGGAGGCGGAGGAAGAGGTCTCGCCGGGTGACACCGGCGACACGGGCATGGTGAGTGACAGCTGTTGTGACTATTGTCACATGAGAGAACCACGACGGTGTGGTCACGTGGCCGGAGTACCTCCACGACGCGTTCGGAGTGGAGGCGGAGGAAGAGGTCTCGCCGGGTGACACCGGCGACACGGGCATGGTGAGTGACAGCTGTTGTGACTATTGTCACATGAGAGAACCACGACGGTGTGGTCACGTGGCCGGAGTACCTCCACGACGCGTTCGGAGTGGAGGCGGAGGAAGAGGTCTCGCCGGGTGACACCGGCGACACGGGCATGGTGAGTGACAGCTGTTGTGACTATTGTCACATGAGAGAACCACGACGGTGTGGTCACGTGGCCGGAGTACCTCCACGACGCGTTCGGAGTGGAGGCGGAGGAAGAGGTCTCGCCGGGTGACACCGGCGACACGGGCATGGTGAGTGACAGCTGTTGTGACTATTGTCACATGAGAGAACCACGACGGTGTGGTCACGTGGCCGGAGTACCTCCACGACGCGTTCGGAGTGGAGGCGGAGGAAGAGGTCTCGCCGGGAGACACCGGCGACACGGGCATGGTGAGTGACAGCTGTTGTGACTATTGTCACACGAGAGAACCACGACGGTGTGGTCACGTGGCCGGAGTACCTCCACGACGCGTTCGGAGTGGAGGCGGAGGAAGAGGTCTCGCCGGGTGACACCGGCGACACGGGCATGGTGAGTGACAGCTGTTGTGACTATTGTCACACGAGAGAACCACGACGGTGTGGTCACGTGGCCGGAGTCCCTCCACGACGCGTTCGGAGTGGAGGCGGAGGAAGAGGTCTCGCCGGGTGACACCGGCGACACGGGCATGGTGAGTGACAGCTGTTGTGACTATTGTCACACGAGAGAACCACGACCGACGGTGTGAACCACCACATTCACTCCTTTCTTTAACTAGTCGTTACACCTCCCTATTTGTCGGGCCCGACAGTCTACATATACAGCACCACATCTAAAAAAATTCGTGCACCTACAGCACATATCGACATTTTATTCCAATGTGCGCTGTAGGTGCGGACAAAGGAAACCCGCGTGCTTGGTTATGTAATGGTCGCCTGACCCTTACGTGCCCATACTATTGTTGGTAACTTTTTTTTCCTTTAGTCCCCATATATTCTACCCGTATAGTGGTGTGGTGTGGCTAAAGTAGAGTTAAAGTTTCCAGATAGCCCTAAAGCCTCTAAATTGACCTAACGACTGCTAACAGAGATAACGACCGACACCAAATGCTTCGTGCCTTCCGAAGCACGGCGGAGCTCGAGCAAATGCACGCAATAATTTTCGATAAGCGACACACAATACATGCAAGGTCAGAAAGGAAGCATGTGAATTTACTGTTAAATAAAAGCGATTGTGTTACAACTTCGCTATTAAGGCGCTGTTATGTGAACCTTGTCATAAGTAGACGTGTATTCTTCGCGCAAGAAAACGGCTTTATTCCACAAAAAAAAAACGTGTGACACTCGGGGACTGCCGCGGTAAAGCTATTGCATAGCATTTTTATCAACTTTTGCAATTATAATCATCTATTTATTTTGTACTATGTTGCCATGGTTACCATGGCAACATGGTACAAAATAAAATAAAGGCGGAGTGGGGGGTGTTAGGTTTTATTTTCGTTACGGAATTTCTTGATTCGGTGACCGCGCTCAAAGTCCGCGATAAAAGCTATGCAATAGCTTAAAACCCGTGTTGACCCCTGCTAGCTTCTACATGGTTCGCAGGCTTTTTGCATTGTGTGACGGCGTGCAGGCTTCTAGAATACCGAATTAACTTCACAGGTTTCAACGTAGTTTTATAAAAGTTGACTAGAGTATACGTCGTATAAATGTAGTTTTCTCTTACAGAATAAGACCGCAGTTCTGTTATAAATAAAAATGATAAATCGAAAAGCTTTAATTACTAACATAATTCAAAATCAGTATATCCTGAAGAAAATACCTGTAAAGCTCTCGAAACGTTGAGCATTGTTTCAAAAGTAATTCACGCGATTAAAACCGAAAAATGAGTTTAATTTCAATCCGTCACGAAAACGACAAGAGAAAAAACTAAAATTAAAAAAAAAACAGGTAGAAAAATAAGTGACTCTGTTGCTAACAAATCTTGATTGAAATTACGGAAATTGTAGCTTTCACTTCAGTTTTGCGATTACGGATATACAATTTGACAGTTCTTGTCGATTTCGAATTGCGATTGCAATTAAAACTAATGACTGTACCTCGATTAAAATTAATAAAATTGTGTACTTACCTGTAACAATTTCATTAATTTTAATCGAGATGCTAAGAAGCAACAAATGGTTTACATTTACATCAGAATTACATAATTATCTAGCAGGAACTACTCGTAGTTTCCATAATGTCAAATAATGCGAAAAGTACTAAAAATAAATTATTTTTCATCAGTTTTATGATTGTAACATAATATTCTTCCAACTTTAAAGATCACCTTTTAAACATAATATAAAAACCGGGCAAATGTGAATCGACTCGCGTACGAAGTGTTCTGTTCTATTATTACCAAATAACCACGTTTGTTGTATAGAAGCCCCACTTCAATATTAATTCTATTCTATTTGTTTTTCTCTTCTGTTATTGCGGCAACAGAAATACATCATCTGTAAAAAAAAAACTGTCTAGATATCACGGTTTATGAGATATACAGCCTGGTGACAGACAGACAGAGCGGACATTGGACCTTAGTTAAAGGGTCCCGTTTTTACCCTTTGGGTACAAAAACCTAAAGTATCCTATATCATGTTTTCTTCAGATATAGGTCAATCTCTCCAAGATCTGAATTTAAGATACGTGACTATTTTCAGTGTTTTGAAAGTAACTTATTCGTAGCGTCGTTACACATAACAGCGCCTTAAGTTGGCATCCTGTTTTAGAGCGGTTGTTTGTAAGTAGTCACGCGAAGAATAGGGCTGTATACATTCACGTGCTCTCGACAGATACCGGCTTGCGTGGAAATGAAAAGAAATTATTTATTAAACTTTTTTTAATTCACATTTAATTCAAATTCAAATTTAATTTAATGTTGACATGGTTACATTTTACCGGGTCTTAATCGCGTATTAATGCGAAAGTAACTCTGTTTAAGTGTTTGTTACGTTTTATCGCCTAAACCGCTGAACCGATTTTGAATCAAACCGAATGTGGTATAAAGACAGATAAGGCCTTAGAGAAGGACATAGGCTACTTTTAATCCCGAGCTAGTCTATACTAATATTATAAAGAAGTAACGTTGGTTTGTATGTATGTATGTATATTAGGGGTAATCTCTGAAACTACTGACCCGATTTCAAAAATTCTTTTACCGATTGAAATCTACATTATCAGGGAGTAACATAGGCTACTTTTGATCCCGATATTCCCACGGGATCAGGACTTACGTGGGTAAAACCGCGGGGCTGCAACTAGTTACTAATAATTAACCAGCTAGTTACTAATAAACGTAATCGGGACCAGTGTTTAAAATAATATTTAGTACAAATCGTGTACAAAAATATATTATAAAAAGTATAATAATTACCTATATGTATTATTGTATATTTATATCATCAGACCACTAAATAATCGATTTACCAAACCTGATTTTTAAACAAGTCTAAGGTAAATTGGATAGCAGCAGACAGAACTCAGTCAGTGAGCAACACAGATTAGTTACGCCTAAAAACAATGCATTTAAACGTTACGAATAAACGCTAAGAATTAGATTAGATGTTTGGATGTCATCCTATATTTTAATAATTTCCATGCAAATGTAATATTTTTTGTGAAAACCACTATGTGAGTTTAAAATCGTATACCTTTTTTTTTTTTTACTTGGAGAATCGCCTTAAGACCGTCAGGCCGCTCCCGGGGGAGAGCGGCCCGGTGTGTGGGGCCCCTGGCCAGGGCCAGGGTATATACCCACTAAACTCCAAGGTGTCCGTCTCACCGCTATTTGTCGGGGACAACGGGAACAGCGTTAGCAAAACAACCGTTGCCCCCAACAGCGGTCGGCCTCATCAGGCCCCTTCTCTCTACCTCCGTAGAGGAAAACCCTCACGGGGGGCGGCGTGGACACGCCGCCGCCACCTCGGGCTCAGTGTTTGGCGACGAACTCCCCCGAGTCCGCCGCCAAGAACCGTTTAGGGGAACCAGGGATGTCTGGACACCCCTGGTTCCCCTGCGACGGGTGAGGAAAAATCGTATATCTACCTATTATGTAATTTTACTTGTGTAAAACACATAAAGAGTAGTATTTTATTACTTTCAAAACGAATTTAATTCGAAGATTTTATTTTATTTTTTATGTACGGTTACGGAATTTTACTACCTCCCCCGATTCGATTCGATTTGGGGGACCAAATCGATAATTTGCCCATGATAAACTAAGTAATTTTATACCCATTCGATTATTACTAGAAATATTTTACAAGGAGAAATACATCATCAAAAATCCTCCCATGACAGGATTCGAACCTGTGCCCCTCACTTCCCGGGTGGGTGCGCTACCACCGCGCCACACGGGAACCCACGTGACATGGTGAATTCATGATTATGATTTCTCCTTGTTTTGTTTACCGACTAAGGCTCGGTTTGGATCCATTCGATTATTTTCAATGATTTATTATAATTCTACTATTAAATTATTTTGTTCCAGTTGGTGCAAGAAGAAAAAGCAATGTGGGCCGCTGCCGATAAAAATGGAGACGGTCTGCTTGATATCAATGAATTTGAGGTAAGATTACAGTAAACATTCTGTTAAGTGCACACCAGATTAATTGATCATTAAAAAAAAAAACAATTAACATAAAACACAAGTTTTGTAGTGCTTTTTGAAAAAATGCACCTGTGGCGTAGTAGCTATTGCGCTGGAACCGAGTACCAGGAGTCGCAGGATCAAGTCTCGCCAGCTCCTAAAAAAAATTGAAAGCATTTTTCAAAAAACAGTATTTCCTCAGTGTGTTAAACACTAAGAAATAATGTTAAGACAAATCTAACAGATCACATTTTGAAATATATCATTTGTTAACGTTTTTCTGGAAAAGTTTACGAGCATCCACCGGATTCTTTAAAACAAAACAATATTCACGAAAACCAAATTTACTGATAAGTTTTATTGTATAGACTCAAAACAGAACCGATTTTGAAATACCTAATATTGTAAAGAAAGAAATCAAGGTCCATAATGTGTAAGTATGTTGTCTAGTCACTGTAACACAAGCTTAGTATTACTTACAATTGGGCCATTGTACGTAATTTCTTAGACCCCTCTAAGAAATTACGTACAATGGCCCAATTGTTACGCAGTAAGACGCCACGGGATCCTAGTCCAGATTAGCGAATATCCCATGCCTTGGGACCGTGGTGAGTCCAAGGACATATCGGTTTTCTAGACGATGTTTTCCTTCGCCGTAAGAACGTGTTAATAACACACTTTTTAAACTTACACGGTTTCCGTGTCTCTTCTCGGGACCACAGCCGGTATATCCCATTTGCCGAAACGTCAAGGTGATTAAGAACAATGATTATCCTTAGCGATCTAAACCCGTGTCTAATTATAATCTATACTTCTATACAATATTAATATTAATTAATATTAATAATATTATAAAGAGGTAACGTTGGTAACAAATATGTATGTATGTATGTATATTGGGGGTAATCTCCGGAACCGCTGGACCGATTCCAAAAATTCTTTCACTAATAGAAAGCTACATTATCAGGGAGTAACATAGGCTATATTTTATTTTAAAAAAAAATTAGGGATCCATAAGAAAATTGCAATATTGTAACCAAAGGTAGAAAACTCAAAATAAAAAATAGCGTGCGCAGCAAAAACTGTTGATATTAGAACAAAATAATGTACTACAGGTTTGTAGTTCTTATAAATATCTACCAAATAGTCCGCGATGTAACATATCCAACTATTATAGTTAACTCACAATGATAGCTTTTGTGTTAAAAATTTAATTACAATGTAGGTAGGAACAATGGTTGGTTATATTCTTACAATAGTATAAACCCTTATCCAAATAATTTATTTTATAATTAGAACTATTTATTTCTAAGTAAATTCCTTTTTAATTCAATCGAATCGGATATTTGGTTTAGAAGTTATCACAAGTTTAAAAAGTACCTACGGAATCCTTAATTACGAATTCGAGTGTCGCATCGCACCACGCCCGCGCCCGTACCACAAGTCGATTGTATTTTCAGTTTATTTTTCAGTATGGTGTGCTCTCTAAGCATTAATTTGTATGAAAGTGCGCAACTAAAATTTACTTATAGACTAGCAGTGTCCCGCGGTTTCACCCGCGTAAGTTTCGTTCGCCCAGGATTTTCCTAAAACCCTTTCTTATTGGATACTACACAGTATACAGTGGTGTGTACTACAAGAAACACTTTCTCCAAATTTAAAATTGCGTTGATATATAGTTCAGTCAGTCAGTCAATCAATCAATCAGTCATGCAAAAACCATGTCTTTGAATTTTATTTGTAGGTATAGATAATTGAATTTTGTAAACCACGAAACCTAGGTAGGTAGGTAGGTCAAAAAGTCTGTACTTAGACGCAAATAAAAAAAATAAGTCTGATGAGGCAGTAAAACCAGAATTATAATAGGTCTCTTTAGGTTTCGCGATGTTGGAATGAAATTAAACTTAACTTAAAACTATAATAATAGTTAGTAAAACGTATGTCATTCTGTATGTTTCTCTGTTTTTTATATGTTTAAAAAGTAGATACTTACTACTTACCCGATTAAATTTTATTTTTACTACCGGTTACAATAGGTATACCTACTCTATTTTAAAGGGAAGGGATCGAGACTAACGCGGGTGAAACCGCGGGGCGCAGCTAGTGATGTTATAAGCTTACTGTGGAGCTAGATGGCGGATGGCGGTGTGAAGTTGACAGAATGTGTTCGGTTTCCCTCAGGTGTTCAGCAACCCGGAGGAGCACCGCGAGATGCACGCGTTCCTCATGAACCAGACGCTGCGGGAGAAGGACGCCAACAGGGACGGCAGGATTGACTTCCTGGAGTTCATCGGGGAGAGAGGTCAGCTACCCTACCCTACCCTACCCTACCCTACCCACATCCGTTGAGATATTATGTACTAGTAGTTATTTACTTTAAACCCTTCTAGCCTTATTAATAAACGTGGAGTAGGGTCGGAGAAGGAACAACATGCTTTGTCTTTTTCCGTGACAAGAGCTTTCAAAGTTGACAGACAGAGACAAAACGTAGTAGTAAACCTCCTCCAACGTTATTCCACTTTTATTAATAAGGCTATTCGTGCGCGAGTCTCGCACTTGGCCGGGTTTTTTTTTAAATTGTAGACTATGATTTGACGAAGAAAAAATGCCAAATACAAAGACCCAAAACGTCAGATCGTAGTCTGAAATATATAAGATTTTAAAGTTCATGGTTGTTTTTACTACAAATATCATTAAACTAGCTGCGTTCCGCGGTTTCACCCGCGTGAGTCCCGATCCCGTGGAAATGTCGGGATCAAAAGTATGATACGCAGAGTGAATGAAGAAAGAACTTTCTAATGGTGAAAGAATTTTAAAATCGGTCCAGTAGTTTTTGAGTTTATTCATAACAAACATACAGACGCACACACACACAAATACAAATCTTTCCACTTTATATATTAGTATAGATAACGGGGTATTTACCATGCTTAAATTAGTCGAGCTCCATGAAAACTAATTTAAACATGGTAAATACCCCGTTATTTAATAATATTTGTGAACGAAGTATAGTTCGGTTATTTTGTTCTGTCACCAGGAGGATTAGGTAGTAAAGCGTACGATGTCCACTGTTATTTCTTCACGACGTCACTTTAAATAGAACAATAGATTATAATGATGGTGTTATTCAACACAGCTTTATGGCTCCCTTACTAATTGGGCTAATTCTCGACTGACCCAGATACGAAATATAAAGTAATGGCGCCCAGATATCGTTAATTCTATGACTAGCCCATCTGATGATTTATTTTACAGTAGATTTAGCATAATAATACCTACTTCCTAGTAATAATATAAAGGTAAAAATTTCTGTGTATATATTCGTCTCTATGGCGAGTTGGGTTATTCCCCGGCTGCAACGCAGATGGTTACGGATTCATGCTGATCTTAGATCTTGTTATATTTTTCTACAGTTTTCGCGATGTTGTTCACTGTAATTTTTTTATTACATTAGAATAACAAATCACATCTCAGTCAAACCTGAAGAAGGGACCTGTGAAGGTCTCAAAACGTTGAGCGTTGAAACAATGCTAAAAGTAATAAACACCACGCGACTATGAATTGTATGAATGAATTGTAATGCTAGTAAGGATTATTATAGTATAGATTATCGCTCCAGTTCCACTATTGTTCAATAATAAATATGCAACAAAGTAAATCACATGTTTACTGCAAAAAAAAATACAAAAAAAAACCCATGACTTTCTTGTGTCTTCTTCTCATTGGAGGTCGCGTTCCGAAGACACAATAGATTTGGTATAACAACTGACATTTCTAAGAGATATATCGCTTATATCCGAATGAATATACGTACCTTGATTTGATTTTGGTGCAAGTGTTATATTAGTTTCTGGTCTGGCTGTTTTCTATGTATCATATGTGTGTATTTACAAAAAAAAAGTATAATATGTAGGGTATCCGTTATCTAGTACCCATAGTACGCGCCTAGCGCTTAGTTTGGGGCTAGATTGCGCTGTGTGTAACGTCATGCAATATTTATTATAATTTGTTTCAGGAAGCCAACAGGACAAGTCGTGGCTGGTGTCGGAGCGGGACAAGTTCGAGCACGAACTGGACTCCGACGGCGACGGCAGCCTCGACCTCGCCGAGATCCGCGCCTGGGTCATCCCGGACAACGAGTGAGTTCCGAGATCCTTATCGTTAGGTTATATCTATTGTACTGTACTCACTGTGTCTGTATTGTATGAGCTTGTAATTGTTAAACTAGCAGATTCCCGCGGTTTACCCGTGTAAGTCCCGATCCCGCAGGATTTTCCAAAAACCCTTTCTTAATGGATGCCTACACGTAACATTCTCTCCAAATTTCATGTCTCTAAGACCAGTTTGGGCCCTATATATCAGTCGGGACATTGTATTTTATGTATATACCTTGATATCTATCATCTTCACAAAGTTCCTATTTCTGTCCCCCCAGTGAGATAGCCCTGGAAGAAGTGGACCACCTGTTCGCAGCAGCAGACCACGACCACGACGACCTGCTGACCTTCGCGGAGATCCTGGACCAGCACCACGTGTTCGTGGGCTCCGAGGCCACGGACTACGGGAACGATCTGTTAGGGGAACACTTTGATGACGAGCTCTAAGGGCCCTGTGCCCTGTGCCCTGTGCCCCGTTTGTGCGTTGCTGTTTAATACTGTGTGAGATGAGATTGGAGCGCGAATGGGGAGAATGTGTTGTAAATCTTGCCGTAAGAAAAAATGCTTTTAAAAATATTAGTAGCCAGCGGACTCGAACCCGGGACTCTACTATAGAATAAGAATAGAATATAAAACATTTATTGACAGCAAAAACACAGCACACAAAAGAAAAACAACTCTAGAGAATAAAAGAGTTAAAAAATAATAATAACTCCATGTAGTAACATGTAGTACGTGTAGTTACATGTGTAACTGGTATTCGGTTTCTTAATTTTTGAAAGCATTTTTTTCATAAAGCAGCGTCTCCTAAGTACGGTAAACACTTTGAAGAAATGGTGTTTAAAGTAAGTATTCTTTAGGTCAAAATTGAGGACCAGAAATCAGTCACATCTACCGCGCTATCAGTGGCATCCATCACCTCGTGAGATACGACATTGTGACGGACAGACAGCGAAGTCTCAGTAATAGGGTCCTGTTTTTACCCTTTGTGTACGGAACCCTAATGATCAAAGCATAAGCAAGCTTCAATGCGCGTTTCCCTTCCAAAAGGTCCCATACGCAACCCAACCTCATCGCGCACGAATAACATCAATGATAGTCTCGATTTAAGAATTGATTTATTCTCCGCTTACATGTTGCGTTTGTCAGTTTAACAAAGACGGCCTGGCTATGCCTGTAATAGAATTGTCCATAATTTCATTTCAACATCATTGATATTGCAAATAATACACTCAAAATGAAACTGTAACTTGCAACTGAACTGAAATCGAAACTTTAATGATCCAAAAATGTATGGAAAACTATATTTTCCAAAGATTTCTTCTATCGAAAAATGTCATATATTATTTGACAAATGTCAAATTTGTTAAGATTGACTGCAATGTCATTGAAATGATATTTTGGATGATTTTATTACGTGAATAGGCCCATCTGTAAATCGAGTCTCAAGTCGAGTGTACGCGCCTAAGACTGTCCACAGATTGCTACTGTACATAGGTATTGTATGATATTGCATACAGCGATGTCTAGAGGTGAGTAGCGGCTTGTAATATGGTGACATTTGGCAATAGAACCCAGGTGAGAGGTCAGTGTATTTTGTAATACATCACAGTCCTAAATTTTACTTGGCCACCATATGCATCTTGAGTATTCCGCCATATTGGATTTACAGTGACTTCTCACTTTTACCACACACATGTATGTAAAATTTAGATAAGATAGCAATAAATACCTACTAAATATGTAGAATACAGACATTTAGTCAAATGTGGCTGTTTGCAATATCCTGTAATATTAATTTAGCTGATTGATGTGTGATTGATGGTGGGTTTCTCGAGGTTTTTAAAGATCGGTACGGTCTCACTTATGAAATAGTTGCAGAATTTCTTGGATAGATGGCGCTGTGAAACTATAGATTTTTAAGTAGACGGCCGACAAAAAAATCTATAGAAATTTACAGTGCTTGAGTGCAGTGGTCATTTGACATTCATTAATTAGGTATATTATTTCTATTTTCATATAGTTTAACATTTAATAATTTGTAGTGATGATAATGTACCTATATCTAATGTTTTTATTTTGCAATACTTGTAATTCAGTTATTTTTAACTGTTTAATAATAATATTATTGTATGCCCTGTGTGGTAACTTATTCAGACTAACTTATAGCACTATTATCCGCTGATGTACATAGTTATGAACAATAAATAATTTCTATTCTATTTTATTTTATTCTATCAATGCCTGACGGTCGTTAATAATTCTCGAGAAACCGACTGACAGTGTACTAAATAATTAGTGTGTGAGTTTCATAGTGTAGCTCATAAATTATAAGAGGTCAATTCTGTACAAATATGAGTACCTGAATAACGTACTTAGTATGTATTACAACATTTATTATATTTAGGTAAACAACGAATATTTATAATAACACATTTAGCTATCGTTATAGTGATTGTGTGTAATTTTCTTTTGAAATTATCTTCCAGGTGGACAATTTGCATATTAAACATTGTCCTTAATTTCATTTCAATATCATCACGTCGACAAACATCAAATAACATTTGACTATTTTCGATTTAGAGAATTCCGTTTTTCATGCATTATTGAGTCAATAAAGTTAGATTTTTTTGCAAAAGCAATAATAGGTAGGTAAGTTAATAAATTCTGTGAACAACATACCATCTAGCAGTCTAGCCCCGTGGTAAGCTACTAAGCTTGTGCTACGGTGACTAGACAACGGATATAATACTTAATGATGCTGAAATGGAATTTAGGACAATTATAATGCAGGGGTTATCTCCTGGTGATAAAATAAATTGCCTTCCAAATGTTCAAAGTTTAATATTTATTGTATCAAAAAAGAGCAGAGATGTGGTTGGGGAGAAAAAATCCTCGAGTGACTTTTTACTTTTACTTAATTTAAATGTAGTTAAGAAAAATGCAGTTTTGATCCAAAATTCAATGCTCCCCTGCGAGACTCGAACCCAAGGCCCTACCCTTCGGGGGGTGCGCTAACCCCCTACGCCAAATGAGCTCAAGCCACAGGGTTGAATAAGGCACGCATTATTCTTGTTCAAGTCGCGCAGAGAGCATTGGATTTTAGAACAAAAAAGCATTTTTCCTAAATACAACGCTAAAAAACTTGATTTAAATGTCGTAAGCTTTTTATCTGACTTTTGTGTTTTGTCTGTTTAATGTTTAGATGCAGTTGGTCTAATTGACAAGTTGAACCAATAGCATTAGGCGAGATGTTAAGAGGAAAGAATACCTACTCTTTCATATTCTAATTACGGCTACGTTTGTATGGAACAAACGTAGCCGTAATTAGAATATAAAAAAAATTAAAAAAAGAAATAGAATATAAAAATTTAAAAAAAAAACATAGGGCATGGTCATGTCCGATTTAGGTTTTATGGCATAAACATGTTTGCTCTAATGTTTTTATCCATGGAGGAAACAGTCGACAACGTTTGTATGGAGAACGAGTATGTGTCCTTTCCTCTTAAACAGACCAACTGTGACTAAATAATGCCAAATAAGTAGTTAGCCCTAGTCATATTGTAACTAACAATTGTAATCATAACTAATAATATTAAGCGAAAATTTGTTTGTTCCATTCATACGGTCGAATAGCCATGTTTCTCGTTCTTCATCATGAGCCGACATTGATCCCGCTTCCGATGTCATCTGGAGGTGGTTTTCTTCTGTATTTGCCATCGTAAATCTCCTAGTGGCCGTACTTGGGTAGATGTCGGCTCAATAAAAACAACTATGATGGGGTACTGCGTATACCGATTTCAGTGCAGATTTGAAAGTCCGTAAAATGGAAGATATTGTGTTACTTAACATTCGAACGAATTCGCGGGATATAGTTAGTAACCCGTTACTTATAAACAATGATTAACAGCTGCATAGACTATGTATCATTTGTCTTTTACTTTGACTTGAAGTTTTAAAGTTGACAGACAGAGACAAACGTTACATAACTTAGTCGTATGTTAATCATCGTTTATAAGTAAGGGGGTATAATGACATCTTTTAATAATTTTCATTTATTAGTATTACTTAATGCGAATTATACTTAATTGTGGAGAAACGTTTATCGATGGCTTGAATAGATGAGTTTTATATTTATTTATTACATTGAATCTCTTAAGGGGAAAGTCTACCTACTCTTTTCTCCATACAAACTTTACAAACATGGTCGACTGTTTCCTCCCTGGATAATAAATTACATTAGAGAAAATATGTTTATGCCATAACACCTATATCGGCTATGACCATGCCCCTGCGTTTTGATTTGTTTCTTATTCTAATTTTTCTAAATTTCTAGGAAGAAAAAAAAACGTAGGGGCATGCATGGTCATGGCTGATATTAGTTTTATGGCATAAATATATTTTCTCCAAAACAGTCGACTACGTTTGTAAAGTTTGTATGAAGAAAAGAGTGGGTAGACTTTCCCCTTGACTTGGTACCTACAACCATTGTAAGCAAGTCTCCGGACTGTTCATAGTATGTAATGTCAATTCAAGTGTTATTCTGAAATAAATTTATTATTTATTTTAAACTATCTTTCAATACTGTATTTATAAGTAGCTTTGCAAGAACGTTGAGTGTCTCCTAGCAGACTTTGTTTTTGTTTCACTTTCACACGTCGCGCTTGTCCACGTCGGGCGTCTATACGGCGAGTGCTGTGACGTCGTGCAACTGTCACAGGGCAATAGTCAGACCGCACTAGGCGTTGCTTAACTCGCACTACGTTTACAGTAGTTGTGCAGGTACCTACAACGTTTAAATCAGGTTTCTCACATATCAACTCGAAAAAGGATCGTCACCGTATCGCCTCGCCGTCAACCTAACGTTAGCGCGATACCAAGCGATCAGCAGCTCCGAATCAACTCGGCTACGGCTAGGCGTAACCGAGTTGAACGTGAAGTGTTGAAGTGTAGCGCACGGTAATGTCCCGGTTCACATAATGATAACATGTAATATAGAGATGAATATTCAGGAACCGAACAGTGAGACGTAAGCGCGGGAAAGGCAAGTCGACCACGCACCGCGGTCGACTTGCCGCGGTTCGTGAGCTTGTCCCGAGGCGAGGCAATTACGTTACGATTCCGATTAGTGTGCGTTGCAGTACGGAGTTTCATACAAAGAATACTGAACCGCTTGAGTCGATACGTCTACGTTCCGTTTACGAGTTGATTTGTGTGCTACGAGTTTTAAAGGGCGTTGTAGTGTCGTGCTCACGCACGCGGGAATTCGATACAAATTTCTCACGCACGCGAGGGAAGTTGCATGCAAATCCCGCATGCGTAAGCAAACATGACACTAAAAACGCCCTACGACTTGAGTAAAACACCAAAACAAATCATTTACAATATATTTTTATTCAATATAATAATCTTAATAAATCCAAAATATTTACACAATACAAAAACATACAATATGACATATTTCGGCGTCCTTTCGCTAACCTGCGGGGTATCTACCGTACTACTGTATGGTAACCGGGAACACCGGGTACTGTTATTGCAACCGAATATAAGACACTACCAGTTGGTACATTATTTATTACACTTGGAGACACTATTGCCTTTATTTTAAAAACTCTTTAATTAAACCTATTTTAGTGTAAAAGTATTCTGCGTCAGTCGCACGTCTGTAAAACACAAAAGTGTGAGAGGTACAGTCAGGATCAAAAATCAATTTTCAAAATCTATACATTATCATAATAATTGTGTGGTGTTAAAACAGGACCGACATTCTAAAAACCTGAATGCTTTCATTGACTTTTGATGAGACTGGCCTAACTAAGCTTATAGCTTAAAAATACACTTAAAACACTGACACTTAACCTAAAATAGACCACACCAACAGCACACATATAAAGAAATTCGTGCATGTGTGCTGTAAGTGTGGTCTGTTTTAGGTAAAGTGTAAGTGTCATCGTGTATTTGAGCTTAACGCTATAGAGAAGAATCAGAATCTGACAAGTTTAACTAAAGTAGGTTTAACTATCGTTTATGAATAAAAGCGTTAATCGCGGGGGGCTTCTACTGCAGTCTACGAATACGCACGTTCGACGATAGTTTCAAAAAATAAAAAACATTAAAAAATACTAGAATTTGGACCGAACTTAAGAGTAAGAGACAAGGATTGAAGCGTCAGGACAGCATTTCATTTCATACAAAGATGTTGGCGTTTCGTATCGCTCTGGTATATAAAACATTATGCTAAGGAAAGGTGACGAAAGCTTCGAAATAAAGATAAAATAGACTACTGTTACCTTCTAGAAGAAGATAAAATAACATTTAGTTTAATATGTATTTTCGTTTTTTAATTTCAGACTACGACCTGACGTTTTGGGTCTTTGTATTTGAAAAATTTTCTTCAGGAAGATGTGTCACATCATAGTCTACAATTAAAAAACGAAGTATAGACGTCAACGGTCATTTAAGCGAGAGTTAACCAGTGGCATGCATTATAGAGTCAATTTCACAAAAGAAGCCTCGCAGAAGCAACTTTATTAAATAGCTAGATAGTGCCGCTGTGTCTACGCAACTTTTTTTTATGAAAATGCATGATTTCGACTTGTTAAATCCACTGGTTTTCTTTAAGTCCCGCTTACACGTGTAGTTATTTTTTTTATTTAACATAAAAATGGGTTGGAATGGAACTCAAGTCGGCGCGCGGCTGTATGTGAGCTAGAGTAAGTTTATTTATAATTATATACAGCAGGATTAGTGTTGCTGGGACGACATATACAAGTCAAAGTGGCGTGTTTACAGCCACCCGCACACATGGAACTGTGCGCCGAGTGGAGTTCAACCATCGGATGCGCCGGCGCAAGCGTGCCATAGACCAACGTGTCACGTGTCGATATAACCGCTGACCTCTACCCGAGGAGTCTGTGGTCTAACAAATATTATTTAAGGTCTGGGTATTTACCATGTCTTTTGTTTTACGGAGATCGATATCAACCAAGTTTTTTGTATCATGGAGCTGAATATTGCGCCAGTAATTGCAACAGGCAACATCAGGCAAGCTTGCAACATTCTTTTTTCAAGCTCTTTGCGTTTCTTTTTGTACCTTGAGTAGTGCAAATAAAGCGTTAATCTATCTACTTAACTGACTTGTTCAAGGGATGCTAAACACAAACAAATTAGTTAGTGTGTACAGTGTGTTTCCGCAACTAGCCCTATAATTGGGCCTTTTTGCGTGACTAAACTGTAGATTTCCTCACGATGTTTTCCTTCACCGTAAGAGCGATGTTAATAGCGCACATAATTTTTTCTTAAAAAAAAAAAAGATAATGGTGCGTGGTCGGCCAGGAATCGAAACCACGACCTTCGAAATGAAAGTCGCGGTATCTACCACTAGACAAACACCGCTCTCACACAAACAAATTAAAACATGGTAAATACCCTGTTATTAAAATAATATTTCTAGTGACAACAAATATGTTTGTTTGAAATCTATATAGAGGCATAGTTTACGAAATCAGAATCTAACTCAATTACATTCCTAACCACAGTTATTGTTTGTTTAACTTCAACTTGCAGGTTTATTATCGACGGTAGAACTAAAATAAAACGATTTGTGAAGGTACTTATTATTGCTTTGCGACGCAATCGTTGTCAATCGACAAACCTGCAAGCGTAACGTTTTCATTTTATCTTACTAATATTATAAATGCGAAAGTAACTGTCTGTCTGTCTATCTATCTGTCTGTTAAGCTTTCACGCCTAAAACACTGAACCGATGTTGATGAGTTTTGGTATAGAGATAAATAGGACCTTGGAGAAGGACATAGGCTACTTTTGATCCCGCAAATCCCGCGGGATCGGGACTTATGCGGGTGAAACCGCGGGCGCAGCTAGTTTATATATATTCCTAAGGAACATGTATTCATGCCACACTAAGGAATGCTATTTCAACAACTTATGACTTCAACTAGTCAGTTAAACACATCTAAAACGTTTTCAATATACAAAGAATATACATAATTTATACGAACGCATCGTCCATTGTTAAATTACATTATAAAATAAATTTCCTAAATGAGATATTTGTGAACTTATTATAAGAACGATTTGGGAGTGGATTATGACAGTTACTGATGAAATATAGACCGAAACTCAATACTTAGTCGTAGAATCTACTCGTATAATTTTTAAGTGGAGTTTGTATTTAAGAAAATGTTGGTCTTAATTTGATATCTAGATTATTTATATGTTGTAGTAGGTTGTTAGACAAGTTAGTAGGACAGCATCTAAGGTTCCAATTGAGTTACAATTGAGAAGAGCTTGGTTCCTTAATTAGTACCTAAGGAATAAAGAGATTTCCTCAAAAGTTAAGGAACATTCCTTAATTTTCTTAGTATGAAGGATTCCTCAGTTCTTTAAAGATCAGTAGCTAAAAAGAAGAGTTTAATTCCTTAATTAGTACTAAGGACTAAAGATAATTAATTAGTAGCTAAGGATCGTTCCTTATTGCCTTAGTATAAAGGATTAGGAAACTTTAGGAATGAAAATTCAGATGCCACTAGGCCAACACTGCTCTTACAGATAAATATGTAGATATTACAACATAAGACCTGAACATTCAACTAAATACATATCTAGGAGCTATAGTTACTGATGAAACTGAGGTGTTATTTCATATATTATATGTCTTAAATTAAACGTACGATGAAATGATACTGTAAATGCACCTTCACCAATATTAACGATGGTTCCGAAGCGCTGCGCTTCAATATAATTACTATATAAGTAAAATATAAACATCTGGCGATCTATAGACCGCACTTAGAGTCGATCCTAAGGAAGACTAGCAAACTAAAGGCTTTCTTAGTGCCGATTCTGAGTACAGTCGTATAATTTAAATATAGATTTAATAGAAAATATTTAAAAAAAAACGCGCGGTGATATACGTAATATACCTGATGTAATGTATACATGTATATACGACAGTATACGGAACGATAAGCTTGCAACGTTAAACAAAACGTAACCGACAACCGTATTTACAAATGACTCTAAGCGTGGAAACATCTTTTGTCACATTTTCGCTCATGTTGAATACCACTCACAAGAGCGAGACAAAACATTAAGCCACGCTTAAG
>OY292397.1:30837762-30930208 GCA_958496205.1 Idaea biselata | reverse complement strand
GTGTTTGGCCGCGAGGTCGGACTTGTTCCCGGCGAGCGCTATCACGATGGAGGGCGACGCTTGCCGCTGCAGCTCCTTTACCCAGTTCTTGGCGCGCCCGAATGTGTCCTGAAATATAACATACGTCTCATATTACTTAAATGATCACTGTTACAGGTATAAGAGGAAATGGCCCCCACTACATGGAATGCTGAAGATCGTGCAAAGTTCAGACATTAAGCTCAAAATACACTTAGGTACACTGACACTTTACCTAAACAGACCACCCCTACAGCACACATATAAATAAATTGGTGCATGTGTGGGCTATTTTAGGTTGTGTGAGTAAAGTGTCATTGTATAGTTTGACTTTAAGAAACGGACCCCGGGCTCTGGAGAGGAATGCAACCGGGAACATCGATCCGATGACGATGATTTAATAACCCCTTAAAAAACTCTTGATTTCGTTTTTTTTACACACGATAGATGAACGTTTGACCACTATTTCACCTGATAATAAAAGGTATAAGATGTAACACGCTAATGTAGAAAAAGGAAGACGGCAGTGAACAAGTTCCGACCCGTCTTCCTTAGTGACTGCACCGGCCAACGTATCGGAACACGGACGAGCCCGCTTGGCGCTACGACTTAGACCGCATTTTCTATTCAATACAACACTATTTCCATAAACTGTGCTATTTCAGGGCTGTTAAATAAAACATGAGAGTGTCCGTGTCAGTCCAGCATAGATACGCCCTTCAGTTACAGCCACGAATAAAATAAGCAAGTAGGTATCTACCTACATCGCTGTAATTATGTGAATACCCTGCGAACATTACATGGAGATAACTAGACTATTTGCATAAGTTACTGAGGAAAGTTTCAGGAGTTTATTCGTAGTGAACTACTGTAGTGAAAATGTGTTCTGCGCTCCAGTCGCACGTCTGTCATTTACATACCAACTACAATACGTTTAGTAAACGTGAATTTAATAAAAACCTGCTCCATACTTTAATTATTTCTAAATGGCAGAAGTTCGTGAATTGTAAAATAACTGTTGAACCGTTTTGGAAAAGAAAAAAAACCTGGTTAAAGCATTTTATTTGCAGAAAAAGGTACCTCTACCTATTCTTCAAATATTTACCGATGGTTTTATATTTGTCGATTGTCGATAACCTGGTGGTATCCTTTCCAGACTAAGGATATGACTATCCAGTAACGGATATGACTATCCAGTAACGGATATGACTATCCAGTACAGGACAAAACTACTATCCAGTACAGAATAAGACTACTCAGTACAGGGCACCTGCCCTGTACTTCCGATATCATCGGATTATGCTTTACTAGAGTCCGTTGCTTGTCTCAACTCTCGATCGATGGGTCTATTTGAAGGGTCAAAAACTTAACAGTGTGTTCGAAATAAAAAAAATAAACGGAGAAACATACATACATAGACTGCCAAAATCATTACCCCTCCTTTAAGCTTCGCCGTGGTCGGGTAAAAACAAAACAACCTAGCCCAGACTATACATCCATCTTTACTCTATAACTCTGTGACGTTTTTACGCCTAAACTGATGAAGCAATTTTGATGAATTTTAGTATAGAGATAGATGGAACCTTGGAGAAGGACATATGCTTTTTTTAATCCCGATATTCCCGAGGGATCGGGATTTACGTGGGTGAAACCGCGGGGGCAGCTAGTAAAACAAACATAGACAGATACACACAGGCACGTACATACACATATGTAACTAGAGTATGTTATCTATAGAATTATGATACGGGGTCGGCGCGGCTAGTCGCCACGCCCCCTCCACTTATCTGATGCAGCTAATTGAATTGGCAATTATTGGTAAACGTATTCGCGGCACACGTTATGAGTATGAGGTACCGTTATGAAGTCAGCTGTGGTAGGTAGTCTTTACACATGGGTGTAAACATGTGGGGTTATATACAGCTTCATAAAATAATAGCTACCTATGCAGTACTAGCAGCAACCCCCCGTTTTACCCACGTAAGTCTCTATTCCTTGGGAATATCTAAAAATCTTAGTGGATAGGGGGATACCTACACACCACAAAGAAATTCTCCAAATTTCATGACCCTAAGACCAGCAGTGCTGCAGTGTTGATTTCTGCTTTGATATTTAGCCACACAATTGGGCCATTGTACGTGATTTTACGCGGTTTTCCTGTTTTTTCATACCGGTCTACAAAAGTGCGCGGTCGACCGGGATTCGTCACAGCAACCCTTGGATTGAAAGTCAGGGTAACACTACCACTAGACTAACACCGCTCTTTAGTTACTACGGAATAAATAAACATGGCGGCCTCTCATTATCCTTTATTCTGTATTGTGGTACCCTATCATACGATATGATATTTAAAAAGACAAAGTCCTAAGTTCAGAGGAAGTGGTGGAAATTCTTAATATATCTCTTACTATATAAAAGAAAGTCGTGTTAGTTACACTATTTATAACTCGAGAACGGCTGAACCGATTTGGCTGAAAATTGGTGGGGAGGTAGCTTAGAACCAGGAGAAGGACATAGGATCCCGTATATCCCGCGGGATCGAGACTTACGCAGGTGAAACCGCGGGCGCAGCTAGTTTTTTTTATAAACAATAGAAGAGAGTTTGACCACTGCGCGCGCTGTCTCACCTAATGGTTAGTAGTCATAGGCATATTCATTTAAAACGTGTATGGCACACCAAAATGTAGAAAACAACCCACAAACGCAACAAAAACAAAATTCAACAACATTCCGTCATGAAATAATCAACAATATTCGATCAACCCGATACGAATTTTGAGTTCCGGTATTATATGCCTCCTCCCTAATTAAGAGCCAAATTGTCAACCAAATTAAAAAGTAGTAAGAAACCAATCTCAGTGAAGTGATATTCGCTACATTCGTCACACAAAGTGTGGGTGAAGCGTGTAGCAGTAGCCAGTATTACCACATAGATAGGTCTTCCCGAGTTCAAGGGCGGCGCGCGACGGACAGACGCGACATGTCGACAGCGACACTGATATGATAGCGTATTCATTTTGTTACTATCTCCACAACCGCGTGGGTTTTTACTTTTTACCCATCTCATATACACCACGGATATTTAAACAAATATTTCAATTTGATTTTAATTTTAAAGTGTTACGTACGTTTTTTGAAAAAAGCTTTCCAATATGTAGGAGAAACCTTAAATTTTTTGTTTTTTTCAAAAACAGTATTTCTAAGTGTAGGTAAACGCTTCTAGAAATATTTAGGGATTTTGTTTTTTACGACCTCTGCGGCGCGTTGGGCGAATACCCAACTGCAATGCAGAAGGTTGCGGGATCGATTCCCGCCGGGAATAAGATATGTAATAATTATGTTTAGATGAAGTCTGACGTGTCAAAAAAACAAAAATGCGTATAATGGTCAAATAGGTACCTATTACATGATGGATCATTTTAAAAATGTCTTGTAAACTAGTGGTTATAATTTGTGGTTTTGGAACGCACTCTCCGATGAGAAGAAACCACAAGATTCTCTTGGGGTTTTAATTTTTTGAAGAAAGCACCCTTTCTGATAAGTAGACCGTGGTGTAGGTATAGGGAAGTCCGCACCCATCAGTAATTAAGTTATAATCCATTTCAAAGGAATTATCTAGTTTATTTTGAACTGACGTTTCGAGGATTTTTCAGTTTGTTGTATACGACCGTAAATCCCGAAAATATTAAACTTTTTGAAGTAACATGATTTGAATTTAATTACATATTTACCGAGTCTTCATCGCGTGATTTTGATTTTTAATTTTCTTAGTCTTCCTGCGAAAGTGACAAAATTTTCAAGATAACATTTTTGCGAAAGTGACATTCTGCGTCAAGCCCTCGCGATCAAAACTAAGTAAAAATCACGCGATTAAGACGCGGGTAAATATGTACCTAATTGCGCGAAAATACTATTGTTTTCTTTCATGTTTATAAACTTGGTAACCTAGTTTTAAGAAGTAAGTTAAAAGTCGATGTTATTCGGTAAACGTTTCGCTTGAGTAACGCGAGGTCGCGGTCACTGGCTCACTGCTACAGCTACGGGCCACTGGTTAGCGTTACGTGATGAATATTCGCAAGTCGTCCTACTGCTGTTGTAGATTATCTATTGAACCTGAGGAAAGTCTACCCTTTTTCCATACTGACGTAGTCGACTGTTTCTTCCCTGGATAAAGACATTAGAGCAAATATGATTATGCCACAAAACCTATATCTGCCATGAACGGGGCATGGTCATCTATACTAATAATTAAAGAGGAAAGATATGTATTTTGTGTGTGTGTCTGTATGTTTGTGATGAATAAACTCGAAAAACTACTGGACCGCTACATTCACCCTGAGTAACATAGGCTACTTTTGATCCCGATATTCCCACGGGATCGGGACTAACGCGGTTGAAACCGCGGGACGCAGCTAGTGGCAGATATAGGTTTTATAGATAACGTTTTGTTTTTTTTTATATTCAAAATTTTCTAATTTGTATTTCTATTCTAATTAGAAAATGAAAGACAAGTCAATTACACGACCTACAACTCATAAATTTACGCTCGTGTGGTCTTTACCCTAAGTAAGGCCGTGCTCACTTTGGTAACGTTTTCGTCTGAATATCATTATGTATTATGTATCAGTCGTACGTAGGTATACTGGTTCGTATGCAGTCTGTATGCTTCCATAGTAAATACTTGGAAGCATGGAATTGTCCGTACGTCTTCGTACGTTAGCGCACGAACGAAATTCGGGCGAAAGCGTATCCAAAATGCGCCCGATCTACTGAAGACGTTTCACGTTTATTTGTAAGACTTGTTCACGTCAGTCTTGCGCACTTTCATGTTGTCATTACCAATTAGATCCTTAGATATATTGTCAAGGAGAGATACACTGAAAATGCTCCTGCTTTGAGAATCGAACGCGACTCTCTAGCTTGCCGGGCGAGTGTCTATTCCACTGGACCACTCGCCTTCATGAATTTGGGTTTTTCAAGTCGTCCTATGGCCTCTAATTTGACCTAACCGTCTAATGTGAAACCGCGGGACGCATCTAGTAGATATATATAAATGTACCTGATTAGTAATGTCGTAGACAACGATAGCCGCCTGCGCACCTCTGTAGTACATCGGAGCTAAGCTGTGGTACCTGTCGAGAGAAAAATACATAATTAATGTTGTCAATATTCTATTTTAAGTGCTTAAGCCTGCACTGGGCTTTCATATAATTATTTAAAAAAAACAATACTTCTGCAAAAACACAACTGAACACACAGTTGAGTCTTTTTTTGTTCTGTATTTCTTTTGTAATTTTATTCGTCGATTTTTATTATTTATCTAGCTGACCCGGCAAACGTTGTTTTGCCTATAGATAGTAGCCGATTCTCAGACCTACTGAATACGTATACAAAATTTCATAAAAATCGGTCAAGCCTTTTCGGAGGAGTACGGTAACTAACACTGTGACATGGAAATTTTATATATTAGATTATAGATTACAATAAAGCATTATCTAATTTAATCTTATGTGAAAGATCCCAAGAAACAAATTAGTATGAAAGCTTGCCAACTGTAAGAAGCGCCGAGGCGCGAACTACTAGGTAAACTGTGGTAATACTGTTACACCATTGTTCCAGTTCTAGTCTAGTTGTGCACCTGTACAAAGGTAATTATCATTATTGTCACCTTTACTGTTTTATTTCAGGATGTTTCTGTCACAGACAAAAGTAAACCTTACGGTAGTGTTATGGGTAATCTAAACTAACACAAAATTAAACTCATTTTCCTGAATATTTCGTATAATTAGTTTTTAATTGCTTAAGGCAGTTCCTTATTTTCCTAGTTTAATCGGAAGCATTTTATTAATACCTACGTTTAATCGAGATCTTTACGGGCCTCTTCTTCAGGGGAGTTCAGGGGGTAACGTAAGGCATTGATAAAATTCCTAATAAAATAAAAGATTTTATAGAAGAATAATGAATAAAAGAAACCGAAAAACGAGTTTCATTTAAAACCAACATCGCAAAAACAGAAGAAAAATCTAAACGAATAATTTCAACGAGAGATTTTAGAGGACCGGAGATAATCTCCAACATACTTTCATCCAAACCATGAATTATCTCCGGAACTACTGAACCGATTATGGTAAAACTTGAAATGTTGATACTTTTAATCCTTGGGAGTAACCTGTGCTATTTTGTCGCATCCCGACAATTCTCGCGGGATCGGGAATTACGCGGGTGATACCGCGAGGCGCTGCTAGTAGGAATAATGGGATAAAGTATCTATGTGCCAATCCAGGTAATAAACAATTCTACATTCAAAATTTGAGCCAAATCCGGTCAGTAGTTTTTGCGTGATTGACAGACAAACGTCTAAACTTTTACATTTATTTATAAATACTAATATTATAAAGCGGAAGAGTTTGTTTGTTTGTTTGTTTGTTTGAACGCGCTAATCTCAGGAACCACTGGTCCGATTTAAAAAAATTCTTTCGGTGTTAGATAGTCCATTTATTGAGGATGGCTATAGGCTATATTATATTTTCAAAAAAAATAGGGATCCTTACTAAAAGTTCAATAATGTAACACAAGGTGTGAAAAAAATGACCAAAAAATTCCTTACGCCGCGTGCGCTGCGAAAACTATTGGATATAGAACAAAACTATGTACTACAACTTTGTAGAACATGTAATTGTCTACAAAATACATCGCGACACCATATGTCTAACTATTGTAGTTATCTCACAATAAGTGTTTTTGTAATTTTTGTAAATAATTAAAATGCCGTCGCTTTAATAACCTTTTATTTTGTACCTTGGTATTAATCCTTATCAAAATAAATTACTTCATATTCAAGAAGAATTCAATACCTTTCTAGGACCTTTTGAATTATTTAATTCGGACATTTCATTCAAAAGATATCGCGATATTAAAAATGTAAGTATGTTGCAACCAAATAAGTATTAAGTATTGGGCGCGCATGTATGAGCGCGGTCGGCTCCTTGCAAAGCGGTTGTGCTCAGCGATACTTTTTAATACTTCTTTTTTAGGGTTCCGTACCCAAAGGGTAAAAACGAAACCCTTTTACTGAGTCTTCGCTGTCTGCCTGTCTGTCTGTCCCTCTGTCCGTCTGTCCGTCTGTCACCAGGCTGTATCTCATGAACCGTTATAGCTAGACGGTTGACATTTTCACAGAAGATGTATTTCGGTAGCCGCTACAACAACAAATACGAAAAACAAAATAAAACAAAAATTTAAGAGGGGCTCCCATACAACAAACGTCTTTTTTAGTTATTGTTGTCAATTTCCGTATCTAATTGGATTTTGTATTATATAATTTTGTACAGATGTTATAAGTACAGAATAATAAACAAACAAATCTAGCTGTGTAGCCCCGACATTAGCTGTGTAGCCCCGGCATAGAATAGGGTTACCCCATCTCATCCCGTGGGTGTCGTAAAGGCGACTAAGGGATCTGAGGGAGATTAGCTAACCTTAAGTACTCCCCACGCGGTGGCGGATAAACTGCTTGATCCCTAAGAGGGTTGGTGTCAGGCAGGCGGCCGGCCGTAAAAACATTGCCAAATCTAATTGCAGCAGGTATGGTCAATGATGACTTACCGTCTGCGCCGACCCCAAACATACTTTCATCCAAACCATGAATTATCTCCGGAACTACTGAACCGATTATGGTAAAACTTGAAATGTTGATACTTTTAATCCTTGGGAGTAACCTGTGCTATTTTGTCGCATCCCGACAATTCTCGCGGGATCGGGAATTACGCGGGTGATACCGCGAGGCGCTGCTAGTAGGAATAATGGGATAAAGTATCTATGTGCCAATCCAGGTAATAAACAATTCTACATTCAAAATTTGAGCCAAATCCGGTCAGTAGTTTTTGCGTGATTGACAGACAAACGTCTAAACTTTTACATTTATTTATAACTAGCAGTGCCCGCGACTTCGTCCGCGTAGAAAAGTGACTTTCAGGATTTGTTTATTTATTTCTTCTCATCTGAGCGATGTTCCCGGTTGCATCCCTCTCGGGAGCCCGGGGTCCGATAAACCCCAAATTGTTTTTTTTTATTTGGGGTCGGCGCAGACGGTAAGTCATCATTGACCATACCTGCTGCAATTAGATTTGGCAATGTTTTTACGGCCGGCCGCCTGCCTGACACCAACCCTCTTAGGGATCAAGCAGTTTATCCGCCACCGCGCGGGGAGTACTTAAGGTTAGCTATTAGATACGGAAATTGACAACAATAACTAAAAAAGACGTTTGTTGTATGGGAGGGAGCCCCTCATAAATTTTTGTTTTATTTTGTTTTTCGTATTTGTTGTTGTAGCGGCTACCGAAATACATCTTCTGTGAAAATGTCAACCGTCTAGCTATAACGGTTCATGAGATACAGCCTGGTGACAGACGGACAGAGGGACAGACAGACAGACAGACAGCGAAGACTCAGTAATAGGGTTTCGTTTTTACCCTTTGGGTACGGAACCCTAAAAAAGAAGTATTAAAAAGTATCGCTGAGCACAACCCCTTTGCAAGGAGCCGACCGCGCTCATACATGCGCGCGCAATACTTAATACTTATTTGGTTGCAACATACTTACATTTTTAATATCGCGATATCTTTTGAATGAAATGTCCGAATTAAATAATTCAAAAGGTCCTAGAAAGGTATTGAATTCGTCTTGAATATGAAGTAATTTATTTTGATAAGGATTAATACCAAGGTACAAAATAAAAGGTTATTAAAGCGACGGCATTTTAATTATTTACAAAAATTACAAAAACACTTATTGCGAGATAACTACAATAGTTAGACATATTGGTGTCGCGATGTATTTTGTAGACAATTACATGTTCTACAAAGTTGTAGTGCATAGTTTTGTTCTATATCCAATAGTTTTCGCAGCGCACGCGGCGTAAGGAATTTTTTGGTCATTTTTTTCACACCTTGTGTTACATTATTGAACTTTTAGTAAGGATCCCTATTTTTTTTGAAAATATAATATAGCCTATAGCCATCCTCAATAAATGGACTATCTAACACCAAAAGAATTTTTCAAATCGGACCAGTGGTTCCTGAGATTAGCGCGTTCAAACAAACAAACAAAAAACAAACAAACTCTTCCGCTTTATAATATTAGTATAGATATTAATGTGATAATAAATTCCTTATAAGATTTGTTCAGTTTTACAACCAAAAGAATGCCGGTCGGTACAAAAGAATGTCATGTGACTTAAGAGTAAAGATTTTCCTTGTGTATTTTCCTTCTCAATCAACTCGATTGATTCTTCTAAGATAAATCAACAAAACTGCGCTACGGGGGTTTACTTATTTATTATCGGTTATGAACAGATTAAGGCCGTTTGGAAACTATTGAAAGTAGTCAGTGTCAAGTTTTCTAAAATATTTGCAAGTTATTTGCAGATACAAAACTAGTGAAATCATGCTAAGTGGAGACGTAAAAATGTGAAAGCAGACCTGCGCTCCCTACAGGGATGCAACCGAGAACATCTCTCAGATGATGATGATGGTAATAATAATAAACTATTTTTTTTTCTGTTAGGCCGTTAATTTGTCCCATTGTAGGGCAAGGGTCTCCTCTTAGAGAATTTAGGTATTAACATGTTACGGGAGCCTACTCCGGATTGGCGAATGTCATGTCGGTTTCCTCACGATATTTTCCTTCACCGTAAGAGCGATGTTATTAGCGCACATAAATTTTTATAACGGTGTCCAACAATAAACCAACTATTGTTTGAAAATTTTAAGGCTAATCTTTGTATTTGTACCTGAAAAGGTAGTTTTAGTTTAGCACGCAAAACAACGCGTGCCGTGTACTCCGACCATTCATAACGATTATTGATTGATGACTCAGAACTCAGAACAGTCGTGTTCACGTCACAATACACTAACTGGCTTAAGTACCTACTTACACCTACCGACTTCTTACAGACAGACGTACAAGCATATTCTTATCCACTAGACAAATAATCTATCTATACTAATAATATAAATGCGAAAGTAACTATGTCTGTCTGTGTGTTAAACTTATTGTTTACGTCTATCGTATAAATGGAACAACAATGCTAAGATGAAGTCGATATCGCTTAAAGCGTGATTTATGCTAGACCGCCCGTGACCGGGGACATGCTGTCTTCATACATTTGTATGAAGACAGCACGCACGCGGCACGGACAACATGCAAAACAAAAGCTGTCTTCATACAAAAGTAGCCCGTCCCCGCCCCGGCCCGGACACGGCCCCATCATGCTTAAAACGTCAAAAGTATCATTGAATTTTAGGTAGCGTTACTTTAGTGGCTTGTTTTAACTGGCTTCCTTCTGATGCTATATCTACTGTTTAGGTTGAGATCCGGCTGTAGGCTGTAGTAGGACAAGGGGAGCCTGCATGCAGTGTCCGCCTTACAACTTTCTTTGTACGAATTTTTCAAGGTAGATACATATTTGAAACGTTTGATAAGACGTTATCAGAGGAAGGTTGCGTTCAGGATTATATCGGCTTTGTGTTACTTGTGTCCAGGTCGATGGTCTTGTTGTGTTTTGTTTACATTATTTATACAGAGAGAAACGAGACAAAGAATGAATTGTTTGTGATGAGCACAAAATTAATATTTTTTATTAATACCTACGATATTGCAAACTGCAATGTCTAGTCGTAGACTCAAGAAATTAGTAATATAGATTTAGTACCCAACTTGTCAAGAGCAAGAAAAAGTTACAATTGGTCAAGCGTGTTTTAACCGGACATTTTGGTTCTGATTCGTCAGGTCTTAATTTTGTTTCGCTTCGCTAAGCCTTAAGGCACCCACCCAACATAGGTGCGTTTTGCGGTAAGAGTAAACAGGGAGGGAAAACGCTATGGGAATCCCTGTTATGAACAGCAGCAGCAAAGCGCTAGTTCCTGCCCTGTTTACAGAGATTATTAGACTAGCTCCTTTCGAATAGATGGGATGAAAAATATAAATGTGTGGTATATAAATGTGTGGACAACCCCTGTGGCGCGTCGTGCGAAAGCGCGACTGCAATGCAGAAAGTTACAGGTTCGATTCAAGCAGGGTGCACGTATTTATGCTTAAAAATAAATATTCGTGTCTGGTCTGGGTGTTCCTCTATGTAGGTATAATATGTATGTATTTACAAAAGAAAAATAAATATAAGTATTATATCCGTTATCTAGTCCCATAGTACAAGCCTAGTGCTTAGTTTAGGGCTAGATTGGCCTGTGTGTATTTATTTATTTATATTTACCTCTCCTGCCCCGCCGTGTCCCATATCTCGAACTTAACAGTAGTGTCATCTAGGCAGACGGTCTGCGTGAGGAAGGCGGCCCCGATGGTGCTCTCCTGGTACTCGTGGAACTGGCCCTTCACGAACCGCAGCACGAGCGAGGACTTGCCGACGGCCGACTCGCCCAGCAGCACCAGCTTGAACTGGCAGACCTTGGTCTGCGGCGCGCCGTTCGGTCTCTGACCACCGCCGCGTGTGTTTGTCGCCATCGCCTGGACACAGAAATTAGAAATAATTTATTGGATAACTGTGTACATGAGCCGATATTAAATGGTATAACTAGTCACAACAGTTCACCACACTAGGCGTACAAAATGTCGTACACACCAAATATTACAATACAATAATAGGAAAAAAAACTGGGCAAATGCGTGCCTTGTCGAGCCACGCGCAGTGTAGGGTTTCGTAGTTTCCATATAGTAACACAGATCGCAATGTGGATAAAGTCGTTGCTAATTACCAACTTAACTAAGTACCCATTTTCAACGAAATTGGTTCATAATTTTACTTTTATTTCTTTAATAACTCGTAAATTTGAAAAGATTGCTGAGCTATGATACTACTATCGTGAATATACATGTGACGTGTTCAAGTACAACCATTTGACTGTTAGAGGGGGAAGTAGATATGCCTCTACAAAATAGCAATCAAAAAGCTAAATATTTCGAAAACGGAACCCTATAATAAAAAATGGTTTTATAAAACCCTTTGTGATTTCAAAAGACCTATCTAACGATACCCCACACGAAGGGGTCAATGAGAAATAAAAAATCATCCCCCATTTCTCATGTGGCTACGCCAACGTTCAACGACCATCATCGCGATAGTTAATGGCATTTTCGGTCAATGTGGCCGGGCCACGTCACCAGGCTGTATCCCCTGAACCGTGACAGCTAGACTAAAAACAAAATAAAACAATTTCAATAATTATCGCGATGATAGGCATTGACGTTTCTCGTTACTGTGGCACCACCAAAAGAGAACAGTTTGAGAGATGAGAACAGTGCAGATATACAGATAAAGTACCTATATATAAATCATCCATTAGCCATAAGCAATTTGCATTTTTTGTCCATAATACAATTCTTGCAATATCTCAATCCACCCTTCACTGGTAAGAAAACCGAGTCCTATGTTAGTTAGTCATCATCACAAAACAACACAATCTCTTGTCACGTTGCTTTGTATTGGGAACCATAAAGATTTATCTTATCTAATCAAACAATCAATTACTGTTATGCTTTTTGTAAATGAGATCGAACATTTCCTGTAGCCGAAACTTTATGCAGTCTTTTGAATATTATCTACAGTAATATTATAAAGAGGAAAGACTTGTATTTTTGTGTGTGTCTGTCGTATGTTTGTAATAAACTCAAAAACTACTGGACCGATTTTAAAAACTCTTTCACCAATAGATAGCTACATTATCGAGGAGTAACATAAGCTACTTTTGATTCCGATATTCCCACGGGATCGACAATTTCGCGGGTTAAACCGCGAGAATTTGCTTGTCTTTTATAAAGGTGTGTGAATAATTTCCCGAACTGAACCGAACTTTGGAACTAATGAAGCTCGTCCGTCAGAGGCAAGTTTAAAAAAATGTATCACTGTAAGGCGATCTTTCTCCTTCTAGTCTCTAATAGAGACCAGTCTATGAAGTATGAAGTAGGTATTATTAATTTCTATGAAGTAGGTATTATTCGTAGCACCGGAAACGGATACCGCTACAACTCAAATAATCTTTTTATACGCCGTCTCGACGTACTTACAAAACATAAACGTCGGCAATGAGCGTAAGTAGCCATATAATCATCAGTCAATAGAGATCCTGTAGGTAAATAAAATTACCTTGAGTTCTAAGCAGACTTTATCTAACTAAACTGGATGATGAACAAGCTCCCGCTAGCATTCCCTATATTTTGGTTTGGAAGCTCAAAATTAGATGAATATTACATTTTTAACGCAATTGTGAATTTGTGACCAAATCTAAGAGGCACTGAAGCCAAAACTAACTAAGTCAGAACAATCTATGTTTTACAATCCAAAATAGTGTAAATGGAATCGGGATTATCAAATTTACTCAGGACTATGTAAGAAACCTAAGGATACCTATCATGTAGTGATATTATAAAACAAAATCTTGTCTGTCTGTCTGTATGTTTGCGAGAAACTTAAAATCAATCAAATCATGGTTGATGCACACACAGAAGCGATCAATTTAGCATCAAACCAGGATTGACTCTCGATTTCTCTTAGATAAATCTTAATGTACATACGTCATTTACCATCACTCAATAATAACATGAGGAGATAGTGGTTATCTGTCTAACGTAAAAAATATATAAACAAACAAGACAAACGAAGCACAATAAATAATATATATCTATACTATTATAATACTAAATTTTACTATTATATTATAAATGCAAAAGTAAATCTATCCTTCTGTCTGTTCACACCTTAACTGCTGTACCGACTTAGACAAATTGTGATATGGAGATGGGACCTTGGAAAAGGACATAGGTCCCGATATTCCCGCGGGATCGGAACTTGGGTCCATATTGGGTTGCATAAATTTAAGAGGCATAATGTAAGGTTGCATAACGTTTTTTGGCATACTCTTCTTTTCGCATAACGTTCATTTAGAATAAATCATTAGGCATAATTTAATTTCGCATAACTTCGTTTATAATAATGATATATTAGCATAAAATGTTCTTGCATAAATGTTTTTAGAATAACGATTACTAATCATAACATTTATTGGCATCTCACCTTATAGCATAAAGATTACAAGTCATAAGCATAAAAAACCATAATGTTAACAAATGTAAAATGAGTTAAAATTAATATCATATTAAAATTTAGAATATCATTTCATATTATGTAGTAGTTCACAAACTTTGCTATGAATTGCATATAAAATTCAATTTTGATACACCACACCTTGTTTATTTATAATATTAGGCGCTTTGGCGACCGCTGCCGCGGCACGCTCGCTTCGCTCGCTCGCCAAAGCGCTGTGCGTAATCATGTTCTAATATGAACCTAACCTATCCTAGTCGGGGTGCTCTGTATAGTTTTCTGCGTACTCCTAGTTTGGGTAAAACGCCCGTTAATATGACAGAATTCAGTGAATGAAGCTCTTTAAAACTTTTACTCTTCATTGATTGTTACAGACGATATAGCGATGTGGTTTGGTCAGTATTACGTATGGGGAAACGTAACTTCACCACCAATCTTCTCACCTAAAGTTTGATTAAAGATGACTATTACCATTGTGTCTTTTCATTTGTTAAATAGACTTAGTCCAATTTATTATCATGTATGTTTATGACTTTAGCGGTTATGGATTACCTCCATTATGCGTTTTGTGTTTTATGATAAATCATCTTTAGGCGTATAACAATTATGTCCTATACATTTATGCTGTTCAAAATTATGATAAAGAAGATTAGAGAAAGTTAACGTTATGCCAATGAAACCATTCTGCGATTATAACATTATGCCGATCACTATTTATGCGAGAAAACTTTATGCTGAAACTTTTATGCCAAACAACATTATGAAAAAAAAAATTATGCGATCGAAAGGGCACCCTCGGAACTTATGCGTGTGAAACCGCAGGGCGCAGCTTGTAGGTAAAATATAGGATGAAATATTTCATCATTATCATTTTGCAATCCATCATCAATGCACCTCATTATTTATCTTGTTTTGTGACCTACATAATGAAGCTACTTCGTATTTGAACGGAGACAAAACAAAGACTTAAAAACTTAAGCCATTATTTAATTTCATTTATATGTTATAATAATAGCTGGGTACTGCGGTTTCACCTGCTTAAGTCACAATGGGTATCCCGTGGGTCTTTCGAAAAACTGATTCTCAGCAGATGCCTACATCATGTAAAGAACACACTCCCCAAATTTCACCTCTTGACAGCTCAGACAGACAGACGACATAAAAGAGTCCTGTTTATACCCTAAAGGTACAGAACCCTAAAAAGATGTAGCAGTAAACAATTACAACAGCAACATTAAAACATTAAATAGCTGGTTTATCAGCATACTTTTATCTCAAAAGTATATTAATAGCAATGTAAGAAATGTCTGGTTTTAATAAACAGACAAATAATAGATAAATTATCTAAATACTACAGGATTTTCTAAATGATTCTTAATTTTGAAAAAGTAAGTATCATGGTCAAGATTATTTTTTCTTTGGGTACTTTAGGAATAGACATCATACATATAAAATTCCAAGTGATGACTGATTGACTGCTGGTCCTAGAGACATGAAATTTGGAGAGCGAGTTCCTTGTGGTGTGTAGGTATCCGCTAAGAAAAGGTTTTTGGAAAATCCCGTGGGATCGGGACTTACGCAAATGGTCTAGTTTCAGAAATTTCTGAAACTGTACTTGAGTTGGTAAATAAAGATAGTTTTTATGTAATGGTAATATTAGGAATGTGAAGGTTTGTATTGTATGTATGTATGATTGATGAAGTAGATAAACAAGTATGTTTGTTACTCCTTCAAGTAAAAGTACTGAACCAATTGAGATGAACCTGGTAATGCAGATAGCTGGAGATCCTGATTTAATTATGGGATTAGAATGTGTGTAGTATGTAGTATTTGTGTAGATATAATTATAGGATTAGAACTTGTGTAGATATAACGGCAAAGAAACCAATACAAAAAGACACCATTAGGTGAATGTATGACAAATTGATGTACTTAGTAGGTATTTAAAAAACCTGTTATCTATCTGCCTTCATGCAATACAAATCAATTAACAAATGACTAGTATCAAGCATAGCATAATTATCATTACCATATCAATGATAATGCTGATTTATCTACATTTACAACAGAACAAAGTAATGAAATGAAAATTATGTTGTCCATGTTCACTGAGAGGCCCAAATATTTCATACAAATGAGGCTTTAAGCCAATTAAAGAATTCACTTTGGTTCCATTGTGTAGGCATGTGATGTAATGTACTTTTAGACTTAGCATGAGGCTTTGTTTTTGTAGATTAGAGCAAAATTGATGTTATTTCATACCACAGTTCATGTTCTAATGAGCTTACCAGCTAGAAGGCCGACAAAAACACAATTAGACACCATGGACGAGTCAGAAGGCACTAGATTGGTTTTATCCCAACACAATTTAGAATGGGGTACAGGTTCACAGCTCGCGAGAGCAGCCACACACAACTGCAGCGCGGAAATCAAGACACTGACATAGACGTATTATCGCGATCACAAAGGAATACTCGAGACCTCCTGTTATCGTCCAATTAGACGCAGTTCTCGATGCCCAATTGTAATATCAACAATAATGTTATCTCTTACACACGGAAACGTGTCTGTAGTCGTGATGACTAACGAAGTCTGCCCGTAGCTACGCTCTAGCGAAGGGATCACCCATTCGACGCCCTCCTCACAATCAGCTGTATGTCATAAAAGCAGGGGACATAACTGATCGTAAGTCTTAACGCTTCCTACTTACCTACTGACTCGTCTTCGATGTTTAAATACCTCGTTTCATGAACACACTCTACGATATTCAATAAAATGACGCATTTACTTGATTGTAAGGATGTGAAAGACGTACCCTCCCTGTTAGTAAATCTTCGTTTTACACTTATCCTTGGGCGACAAATTCTCACAAGGTCGCCGCGTCGCCGAAAATAACATTAATTACACACTGCGATGAATAAAATTCATTAAAATAAAGAGGCTAAACTGGAAAATCTAGCAGAGAAATGCAAAATGACCACGAACAAACATGGATGCGAGAGAGCGAGATGTTTTACAAAAAAAAAGTTGTCTGTGGCAACGTGATACGTCATTTGTCGAAAAGAAAAAGTACGATTGTCTATGAATTATAGAAATCATTTTTTTTTTTCTTTCAAAGATAATAATCATTACTTTAGTGGCAAACCGATGCATGGAAAAAGAGATTATAACCGGAAATCCAATCGCAATTTGGCCTCAATTTTCTATTCAAAGACAGGTGGCACCACACTATAGTAGTATAAAGTTTATAAATACAGTAACGGAAAACCAGCGAAGAGCAAAAAAAGAGTTTTAAACCGGAAGTGACTACAACCAACATATAGTTTTAATTTTTCTACTCAACGCTAGGTGGCAGTACATGATTGCCAAATGACGTACACTGTGATTGCACAACTGTCACTGTCACTGTCCTTGGCTCTCATTTTGTCATTCACTCACACACAATACACATTTTTCACATTTCGTGATTTCAGTTCAGCTTTGTTTTTAGAAAAGTTCCTTGTGATTTTCGATTTCCAAAAGGTTTGTGTTGCTGATTCACTTGAAAAATGAAAATCACCCGATATAAAAAAGTGCAGAAATATCTGAAGTTCTACTACAACAACTTCGGTTTTCACGAGCCGTATCAAGTGTTGCTCGACGGCACGTTCTGTTTTGCTGCCTTCCAAGTAAGTCTTTTCCACGTTTTTAAGCATTTCAAACTAACATTAACATGGAAAAGGCTTAGTTTTGGTTACTGGTTAGAGCAGGGATTTTACTTGAAGTACGAAACTGCACATTGAAAAACACCGAATTCTCAATACACGGGAACAAATACCAACATTTCCATTAAAAACCCGAGCCTAACCTCTGCCTCTCTGTTGTACTGAACAGAATGGATAGCAAGGTCCATCGTAACGGTCGGCTGGTGGACATAGTGTCGGAGGAGTGGCGCGGCGAGCAGCTGCCGTGCGAGGACGTGGCGGTCCCGTTGGAGGAGCTGCCGGACCCGGAGGCCGACACCGTCGACTCGCACCTCACGCTCAAGGAGCAGAGCATGCGCTGGACCGAGAACTTCCCTGAGAGACCTACCAGTAACTAAAACTAGGTACCTTTCCAGTTCTAACAAAACTATCTAATAAATTAGTATGGTTGTTATCACTACAAATATGATTAAATACCAGGTATGTATGTTCAGAGGTTTTCGAGGTCTGTAAAAAATTTAGAACATGGAAAATACACCCGCAAACCAGGCTCCCGTGAGAGACACAACCGGGACAATCACTCAAATGATGAAATAGACCGTTATTGATTAATATTTTGTAACTGATAAATTAGTTGAATTTCTTGTTCTACAGTATTATTCCTAACTTTTAGGCAAGCATGCTACCTTTTAGAATACTACATAACTTATATATTTAACTAGTCTTGTTGTGATAAATAACATTTCTGAATTTGTGAAATGAGAGCAGTCATTGCAATTGAAAGCACAAGAGCTATTTTCTAAATAAAATTACTATACCTGAAAAGGTGTCTTATGAAAAATTGCCTTTATTTTTCAGACACTATTTTGAGATAAGTGTACTGTTCCTACATGAACAACTTTCCTTCTATATTAACAATTAATGATTTATGATGTTTAAATAAATAACCGCAATGATAAAAAAAATCTGCATTCAATCTACATTTGGGTATTCCAAAATATAAAAACCTTTAACCAAAATCTTTTACTTATTTTCAGGAACAAATAAACATAAGAGACCAGATACCAAAATATCTAAATGGACAAGCTAAGTTACTAACAACAAGATGCATCATCAAGGAAACTGAAAAAATATCTAAGAAGACACATGGAGCCCTCACTATACTCAAACAATTTGGTATCCATGAATGTGGTCACAAAGAACCGATCACCGGATCAAACTGTATATTATCTATGATAGGGAAGCATAATCAGAAACACTATGTCCTGGCATCTCAAGACCGGGACTTGCAAGAGAAAATGCGGCTTAAACCTGGAGTCCCACTGCTATACCTCCACAACAAATCTCCAACATTAGAAAAGCCATCTACCGCTAGCTATACAAAAGCAGGAAATAGTTTACAAACAAATGAACAATTATTTATAACCGAAACACAGAACAATGCATTAAAAACTATGAAAAAAGCACTAGGAGTTGAAGAAAATGTTCATGAAAATACTGGTTTCTTAAAAAAGAAGAAACCTCATAATCCTAATCCTTTATCTTGTAAGAAAAAGAAGAAAAAGGCACAGAATCAACGGAGTAAAGAAGGTGTTGCTGAGGGTAAAGTTAGAAAAAGGAAAAAGAAGCCGAAGCATGTTAAAATACAGAATTTTAATAGTTAATAAATAGTAATAAGAATAATTTATGGTTTTATTTGAATCTTATAAAGTACTTAAAAAAAACATCAAATTTGTTTAGTAGGCAATTTGGTTACGCATAACAATATAATGCACAAAATAATTCTAGTATATTAATTAGTTAATTGCAAACACACACACACAAACATTATAAATAATTATAATTTATTGGTCTTTTAATAGATTTTTAATAAAGGTCATTTTAATGGTTTTTTATAGCCCCGCTAATTTGTACCACTGTAAGACCTGTAGGGCGCGGGCCTTTTAGAGGGATTAGGCAGTAGGACGCTACGGGAGCCTACTCCGGATTGGCGAATGTCCCATGCTTTCAGACCATGGTAAGTCCTAGGACATGTCGTTTATATAATTATAGGTCCAACATCCCTATTTATTTATCATTAAAAAAAAGTTATGTATTATGTACCTTTTCTCTTATTTTGACCTATCTAAAGTTTTGGTTTGAAAGGCCACTCCAATTTGAGTCTATAAGCTCCGAAGCTGAGGATATGTATGAGCGGCAAGTTGTTGAGATAGTTCGTGTGGAAGTGTGTCACTATGTCGTAACATTCTTCCGGTTCAAACACTTCCTGCCCGTCGGGGGAGTCCTGCAAGCATCCGATTAAGCCTGAAGGGGATATCTGGATAAACAGTAAGGAACCAATGCGTTATTCAAAACTACAGCTATCTACTTTCCAAATTCCTTCGCAAATGATTCAGTACTTTTTGCATAACGGATTAACAAACATGTTCACTTGGGTACCTACAATGTGAAGTGTATCATTCATTATTAAGAGTATGATTTGATTAGGTAGGTACTGATTGATTATGATTAGTCTAATTCACTATCTCTCCAAATTGTGTGTGACGATCATTACAATGTAGCACGTGAGACAGCAATGGACAAAGTTACCAACCTAAGGCCGTTGGTGTAGTGATAAGCCACGGCCGAAGCATCCCACTAAGCGCGATTTCTAGTTTTGCACACTAAGTTGCGTGTGAGACAACTATAAGGTTTCTTTAAGGGCTGAATCCCGCGGACACCAACCAACCCCATAAGCAGACCAACTTACTAGTAAGTACCTATACCTACCTAAATATATTTTTCTGAGTAACCCACCTCTATAGTATGCCGAATCATCAACTCCTTAAAATAGCTCCAGACAGCACCTGGGGAGATCCAGTAATACCACTTGAAATACAAGTGAGTAGTCAAGTAGATGGTGATCAAACAGGACAGCTTGTATGTCGGGAAGTCATGCTGAGCCGCGTAGTCTATGGTCTCTCGTATGAACCACAAGAGGAATGACCGCTCAGTTATGTTGTAGTTTTGAACGATCTTCTTTTCGACGAGGAAAGTTCCTGAGAGCATTACGAAAAGGCTTTTCCGTTAAGTAGATAATTGCTAATACATTTTTAGCAGGCGTAATATGGGTTTTTGTAATAACGTACCTAGGTATCAAATAGGTACAAAATCTTGGTATTATAACGTGGAGCATGTAACGGTGGATGTCGAGAAATCGAAGGTGGTCCGGCCAACCTGACGCCAATGGATCCCTAAAGGAACTATCGGAACCTACCTATATCTATCCTAATACTATAAAGAGGTTACGTTGGTTACATGTATGTATGTATGTTGGAGGTAATATCCGAAACCACTGAACCGATTCTGATAAAATTTACAAAGAAGATACATTGCAACTTTGGGAGTAAGATAAGCCACGTTTTATCCCGATACTTTCATAGGATCCGGACTTGCGCAGGAGAAACCAAGGGTTGCACCAAAGTTGAATCTAATATTATAAAGAGGTAACGTTGGTAACATGTTTGTTTGTAAGTAGATATGTATATTGGGGGTAATCTCCGAAACTACTGGACCGATTTCAATAATTCTTTCACCAGTAGAAAGCTACAGGACTTACGCGGGTGAAACCGCGTAAGCACGCAGCTAGTATAGGATACGTAGGTAACGTATGCTATAAGGTAACTAACCTAAGAAATTCTTAAGCCCACTATTTCTGTCAGAGTCAACAGCTGCAATCATTTCGATAACCTCCTCATCACTCACTAGGGCTTCTGCTTTCAGCAGCAGTTTGGGTTTAGATTCCTTCTCCGGTTTCTTGAACGGAGGTGCGTCATTTTCCTTCAGTGAGAAAAAATAGGAAGGAGCGGAGATCTGCTGTTTCAACTCTGTCTCAGGCACATGGGGTTTTATTGGCGTCGATTCTGCTTTTATATGAGCTTGGTTTAGAGGGCTACTTGTAGTGGAAGAGACGGATTCTAAAATTGGATCCATTTTTAGGGCTGCCTTAAAATGCAAAAAAAGGAACCTTTATAAGATCACTTTCTTAATCTTATCCGTTTGTGGGTAATCAAATAATCGTTTTTGTTTACTTGTAAATAGTTGTAAATATTCAAGAATATTTTTTTTACCTACTCTATGATTGCGGTATATGACAAATTGTAGCCCAGACATTGAAGTTTTTGACGTAAGAAATATTGAAACGGACCATAGAGGTCAGTCGTAGACAGAATCCCACAAAAACTACTAAACCGATTGCGATGAAACTTGGTGTCCCGATTGATGCTGCAGATCTGGAATAATACAGGCTAGTTTTTATCCTGATATTCCCACGAGAGCAGGACTGACACGGGTCGGTGAAAGCGCATGGCTCTGCTAATGAAAGTCAGTGGATTCTCATCCGCTGACTTCCGAGACGGCCTTACGAAGAACCAGAGAAATGAACTATTGTTTTAACAATATCACTGCGAAGAACTCGGGAGTAACGAGAAGTACCTACCTAGTTAATAAAGACTAGGGTCACTGAAATGAAACTATACAAGTACGCTGGAATTGGTATACCATACAAAATAACATTAGATCTTTGTGCCTATTTGATCTGCGCCATGTTGCGTTGTTGTCGCACATTTTCGTGAAAAAACGCGCGACAACAGCGCAAAACAAAATTGAGTTCGCTATGACTTATGTCCAGCGACTTGTATGTACCATGGAGGTCAGTGACTAGGGTACAGACAGAAATCTAGTAAACCAGCGCAACAGCGCGTATAGTACCTATAAGCGCTGGAGCGTGGTTAGCCGCGCTGGAGTGTTGGTTTACCATCATAAAAATAACAAAGGCTTATCATTGTTTATACTTATGTATATTACGAAATCAATTCATATCATCATTTACAACATTTTAAGTTTTAACAAACATATCATTTACACATAGTTTTGTTTACCGTTCCTTTCTACGCTCTTTTGATCCCCCGATTCTTTCTGGATCTTTCTCTGTAGTACCTTTTGTACCATAGTAGTCCCAGTAGCGACTAGGTTTATCATTTAGTTCTGGCTCATCTTCATCATTACTTTGATTTTCTTTATCTTTCCTTTTGTTTTTCCTGGAATCTGTTTCTTCATCACTGCTTTCGTTTGCATATCGATCTTGATCACGTCTTTTATCTTTTCTTTCGTCGCCTCTGTCTGAATGTTTGTTATTTCTATCGTCGTCTCTATCATTATGATGGTCTTTCTCACTTCTCCTATCTTTTTTACTCTCGTATTTTTCAGTGTCATTTGTTCCTCCGTAATATCGTTCACTTACTTCGTATCTATCACTACTTTCATGATTTCGGTCTTCCTCTCTATCATTTCTGCTGTTTCTATCATAATCTTCATCTTTATCCCTTCTATTGTCGCTTCTTTTATTTGATTTTTCGTAAGACCTGTCTTTGTCATTTTTTTTGTTTCGTTCTTTGTCAACTTTTTCACTTTCTCTCTTTTCCCTGTCATTTCTGTCACCTTTATCATTTTCTTTTCTGTCTTTGTCATTTTTCTTGTTTCGTTCTTTGTCACCTTGTTCATTTTCTCTCTTTTCCCTGTCGTTTCTGTCACCTCTATCATTTTCTTTTCTATCGTATCGCTTTCTGTCGTCTCTTTTATCAGAACTTCTTTGTATTTGTGTTTCTGCATTCTTTTTATCAATTCTAGCTTCTTTGTCACCGCTTTTGGATGATTCATCATTTTTAATTCTTTCATTATCACGTCTGTCATTAAGAGACTGGTCGTCTCTGTTTTCATATTTTCTTTCTTTGTCACGTCTATCTTTTCTATTTGATTCTTCCCTATTTATACCCGATTCATCTCTATCTCTGTCGGATTCAACTTTATTTCTGCCGGATTCACCTTTATTTCTGCCGGATTCACCTTTATCTCTGCCAGATTCATCATGATTTCTGCCGGATTCGTCTCTTTTTCTGCCAGATTCATTTTTATCTCGGTCAGATTCATCTCTATTTCTGCCCGCTTCACCTCTATCTTTGCCGGATTCACCTCTATTTCTACCAGATTCATCTTTATCTCTACCCGCTTCACCTCTATTTCTGCCGGACTCATCTCTATCTCTGCCGGATTCACCTCTATTTCTACCAGATTCATCTTTATCTCTACCCGCTTCACTTCTATTTCTGCCGGACTCATCTCTATCTCTGCCGGATTCACCTCTATTTCTACCCGATTCATCTCTATCTCTGAAAGATTCATCTCTATCTCTGCCCGCGCCAACTCTATTTCTACCAGATTCATCTCTTTCTCTGCCCGCGTCACCTCTATTTCTGCCGGACTCATCTCTATTTCTGCCGGATTCATCTTTATCTCTACCGGATTCACCTCTATTTCTATCAGACTCATCTTTATCTCTACCCGCTTCACCTCTATTTCTGCCGGACTCATCTCTATCTCTGCCGGATTCACCTCTATTTCTACCAGATTCGTCTCTATTCCTGAAAGATTCATCTCTATCTCTGCCCGCGTCACCTCTATTTCTACCTGATTCACCTCTTTCTCTGAAAGATTCATCTCTATCTCTGCCCATGTCTCCTCTATTTCTGCCGGACTCATCTCTATTTCTGCTAGATTCGTCTCTATTTCTACCAGACTCATCTCTATTTCTGCCGGATTCAATTCTACCTCTACCGAATTCTTCTCTATTTCTAGGTGTCTCATCTCTATTTCTACCAAATTCTTCTCTATTTCTAGCTGATTCATATCTATTCCTACCCAATTCTTCTTTGTTTCTACCAGACTCTTCTCTATTTCTACCAAATTCTTCTCTGTTTCTACCAGATTCTTCTCGATTTCTACCAAATTCTTCTCTGTTTCTACCAGACTCTTCTCTATTTCTACCAAATTCTTCTCTATTATCGCGGTTTTCATTCCTGCGGTTTCTTGTATCATCATCTCGTTGTCTCCTCTCTGAAGCCTCAGCTCTCCCTTGTATATCGAAGTTATCAAAAGCCCTACCTCGCCTTCCTTCCTCAGGTCTGGATTCCATTCGCCTAGCGTCTTTACCATACGTGTCATAAAAGCCATCGTGGCCCCATTTACTAGTATCTTTGTTAGAGTCTTCACCAGTTGGTTTCGGCGACGTCTCTTTTGTGTTTTTTTTGGTTTTCTTCTTGTCTTTCTTCTTCTTTTTATTGCTTTTATCTTCTTCGTCGTCTGAATCTATAATAAAATAAAGAAGTTATATAATTTTTATTACCTACTACCTACTCCACAGTGATATCTTGTGTTGTGTTAACAAGTGAGAGGTTATTGGAGATAAACTGCGGGATGTCAATAGTTTATAGAATCAGACAAATAGTATTCCGATGCCCGTTTCAAAACTAAGGGGCGACCTGAAAATTAATGCCACTAATATTTTAGATGTTTGATTATTTGATTGGATGTTTGTGTTTCAAAACTACTGAGGAAATTGTATTGAAACTTAGTATGAAGGTAGCTGGAGATCTGAAAGAACATACACACTTTTATCTTGATATTCCCGCGAGATCGGGACTTACGCGGGTGAAACCGCCTAGCCTTTCTAGTGGTAAATAAACTAAGTCACACCATTATAGGAAAGGGAGAGCAACCACAAAAAAAAAATTTGATGTAATACTTACTGCTAGAGCTGGAATCACTAGAGGACGAGTCGCTAGAGCTGCTGGAACTTGAGCTAGACGAGGAGTCGGAGCCAAGGTTGATGGGAGCCGGAGCAGGAACATTCTATAACAGTACACAAAAGTCATTAAATTAATATTGCAGGATGTTGTATCGCATTTGTTGTTGGGCTGTTTTCTGCAAATCGACGTCTGAGCCCCTATGTTGCATAAACACAGCGCAATCGAACCCCAAACTAAGCACTAGGCCTATGATACTATGAGCACTTCACAACAAATTGTTTTTTTAAACTAAGTACATTATACAGTTCAGGTGCCGACAAAAATCTGGAAAATTCTGAAGTGGAAGGGGTCAGTTCATGCAGTACATTTACGTGCGACTTCTATGAAAAATCGACTTCTGCGCATCCGCCATATTTTCTAAATATTTGCCAGCACCTGTATATGTTTGTACCTTTGGCATCTGTTTCAAATGCTCACGCAGTTCATCAGTAAGCCCTCCGAGACCGATTGACGTGAAGAAATTGATTGAAAACCGCGTATTCTTCGGATTATCCCGCGGGAACACACCTCCGAACGCATCTTGCAATGTCCTGGAAACAACATCTCATTAATTTTCGAGCTTAGACCAAGTAAAATATAGAGAGATATATGTAACTCACGGATCTTTCAGTCTGTCGTTGAGTTTCTTCAATCCCATGTACTCGGCTAACTCTTGGAACAATATCTTGATGTAAATCCGACTGGAACTTGTTGTGTCTTCCTCATTGAGCCTGACACAGTCTAATACCTCCCAGCTAATCGAATCCGTAAACAATAGATGAGCGAAAAACTTGCTAACGTTACGGAGTCTATTCGTGTCTAACCTATGAGCAGTGGCGTAGGAATCTTTGAATATATCCTCAAAAGGACCAATGTAAATTCGATTTATGTTACAAAACCTTTGTGCCAATAAACCGTAGAACTTCTCGTAAGTACGTTGCTCGGCACAGCAGTCGAGGAACATGTGGCAAAGCTCCACTTCCTGGCCAGGTTTGAGTTGCATCTTCATTAACTTATGAGCACATTCTTCAAAGTCCAAACTTGAGTTGATGGTAAGGTAAATTGTTCGTCGTAAAGCAACCAGATTTGTCTCTGTGTTGTCAATGATTGTGACTCCTTTCTGTTCACCGTCTTGCTGTTCTTCTTCTTCCTCGTCAGACTCTTCAGATCCACTCTCTCCGGAGCCTCCCTCTTCAGACTCAGCGTCAGAGCCGAGGATCTCTTTACTAAGTGTTTTGTATTTTTGTTCATTCTCTTCATATTTCTCATCGAATTTGAAGACATCTGAAATTGAAATTGTGGTTTATTTAGTGATAAATAAAATAAGAATTGATTTTAAAGTGTTATGTTACACCCAGGGAAAATCATAAATCATTCATTGGCCAATGTCATTACATTCACAATATTGGCAAGTCAAAATCATACAATAATAAATTGAATAGGTATAATAAAAATTCTGAAAAATATACACTAAAATTCGTTTCATTTCATGATTTTCCAAATAGACTTCTTATTACTACGCAGTTTTATCCATACCTGGGGGCCATCCCTACCCCGAGGGAATATCGGGATCAAATGTAGCCTATGTTACTCCTCAATAATGTAGCTTTCTATTGATGAAAGAATGTTTATAATCAGTCCAGTAGTTTCTGAGCATAGTTTAGGCCTTTTCCGCACTTAGCCTCATGGAGCCTATTTGTTACAAACACACAAAAATATCTTTCTGTTTTGTAATATTAGTATAGATAATCTTACTCAGTATGTCCTGTGAATCGGTAGCATCATCTAGCATTAGTAAATGTGTGAACTGTTCCTCCTCAGGCACCAGCTCCAACTCCTCAAGCAATGCCGGGTGATCCTTGAAACCATCCTTCCACACTTGGAACATCACCTCAATCATGTACTGCACACGTTTATCCAACTGGCCTTCATGCAGTATATTCCTCAACATCTCAAAAATAGCATTCACACCCTTCGACGATACCTCCGTCAATTTCTGACCACACTCTTTCAAAAATGCTATAGAAACTTCAACAGAGTCATCAGTAGGAGTTTCGACAAGTAATGTTAGTAGTTCTAAAGCTAAAATCTCATGTGCTACTCTCTGGTTCACTAAATGAGCTATGAAAGATGCTGAGGATATGCAAATAGCTTTGTCATTCCTTTTGAAACCTCTTTTGAACTGTATGACCAGCCTTTTAAGTAATAACTCTCCGATGTTAGGGAATCTTGAGTTCACTGCTGATACGAGAGCTGCATACACGTTTGTGAACGTTGGAGATGCTGCTTGAGCTTGTATCACTGATCTGGAAAGCAAACCTCTACCTCGTACAATGTTTTCTTTCAACAACTCTTTGATTATGATCCCTATGTTACCCACGTTAATCTTGTTAATATGGCCGTGTATAGATTTCTTCAACGCTTCCCAAGCAAGTCGTTGGTACGCAACTGACGATTTGTCAGTGATCTCAGCTTGCATCATTCGGAGACGCGCGGGCGGGATGTAAGCACCTCCGGTTCTCGTGTTGAGCATGTCGGTCTCTTTGGGCTTCCTGGCCGGAGCCTCTGACTTCACTTCAGCCGCTTTTTGCGACTCATTTTGCTTTTCTCTCTTCAAAGGAACATCAGGTGATCGTGACTTTGAATACCTGCGTTTTCGCCTCGAGTCTTTGCTTCGAGCCGCCAAAGGGGAACGAGACCGTGACCGAGATCGTGATCTTGCTCGTTTTGACTTTTTCTCACGACGCCTGTGGTCGTCATCTGCGTTTTTATCCTTCTTTTCCTTACTCCTCCTTTGGGGGCTTACCATGTTGATGTTTTAGGCTAAAACAATTAATTACTAACACTAATTATATAAACTGAATAAATAATCCACTATTTTCTTGTACAATGTACAAATTTAATAATTTACGTAATTAAATCGATGCCTTTTAACAAAAATCACGCTACTTCGCAAAGCAAGCTTTGTGGGAAACGGCGGCCATATTTATTTTGTTTTACACGTCACTTTGACGTTGACATTACTCACAACGATAGTACAGTAAGCGCCATCTATTGTTCAGTAGCTAAAATAAATAAGTGTCTTTGGCGGGAAAGCGGAGACAGCATGTCGAGCTCCAGTTTTATTTTCGTTAAAATATGTTGTAAACCCGGTTAAATTGTGTAATTTTAGTGGAATCATAATCAATTTAGTTCCGTGAATGTGCACAAGTGTAGTGGAAACAAAATTGAGTGTTAGGACATGAACTTTTCGTCGTTCCCTCTTATGCCCCTTGAAGGTTATGGTAAAGTTGCCAGGTTGCCACAGCTTTACCATAGCTCCTGACTTGAAATTAAGAGCCCGATCAGGCTAATTTTATGCAAAATACTTGATACTGGCAAGATGTACAATTTGTACGACGCCAAACTTTAAAGTGAAGAGTGTTGTAAACTCAGAAAAAACTCGACAAATGGCATCTCGAGATTCCGGGGCCAAAAAAGAAAGAAAAAAAAAATGTCATTACCGGTTCCGGCCCGAAACTAGTTATATTTTTCCAAAACTATTTTGAGTCAAATCATCCCAGTTTCGGTACCTCTACGCTTTCTTACTTCTTCTTTCTTCTTTTCTTTTTCGGAGTAAAGGTGGAACTGGATGAACTTGACTTTATTGTTTTTTAATTGCACGAGCGACGTTATACACAGAGTAATCTAGCCCCAAACCACATTGGTATATACTGAAACCCCAAACTAAGCACTAGGCTTATAATATGGGTACTATACAACGGATATATAACATACTAGCTGACCCGAGAGACGTTGTCCTGTCGTTTAGTATAAAAAAATAAAATTCATCAAAATCGGTTTAGAATTTTTTCTTTCTTATGAACCTTCTCCTGACACTATCAAACACAACAAAAAACAGAATTATCGAAATCGGTCCAGCCGTTCACGCGTCGTGATGTCGTGACAACGGAAAACGTTTCATTTTTATATATAAGAAGATTATACTTTTTTTTGTAAATACATACTGGTACATAGAAAACACCCAGACCAGACACAAATATTTATTTTTAAGCATAGTATACTTGCACCCAGCGGGAATCGAGCCCACAACCTTCTGCATTGTAGTCAGGCCTTCGCCCGATGCGTCACAGAGGCCGTCGATATATGTAGCAGTGTTGTTTTCATAATGGCTAATTTCCATCACCTATATATTTTGATAGTGGTGGCCGAATGTTAGCGCAGTCCTCGCTCTAGTTCGACATAGGTAGGAAGGAAGTATACATAACTACCCCACATCATGCAAGATACGTAGGTACGAATAAAAACGTGTCGAGGCCCACGCAAGGCCGCAACAACACTAAACTAAAATAAAACAACAATTTGTTAGTATTTATGAGTTTATTTAATACGACAATGAAACTACAAAAGTTGCCTGCACTTCAAACAGCATTTTTATACCTCACAAACTGAAGCACATTCATAATAATAATTAAATCACATAAAATATCAAAATTAACTATAATAACACCATAATTAGAGATTAAAAAGTGATTAACATTACGCAAAAGTTCAGAATTAAATCATAAAATATATAATAATAATATCGGGAAAGCTAATGTTGCATCGCTATAGAATACATGATTAGAGTCGACTCGACCTCGAGCCGTGACAATCTAAATGCTACACAATATCCAAGGCAAATTGGTCAGAGTTTTAACATCTTCACCGAGAAACAAGCTACCTTATCATCTAGGATACCTTACAATACAAGTACTCGTCTCGTAGCGAACTAACATAGAAGAGAAGCTGGAAGCGTCTCGCCTTCGCCCCGCCTTCGTCCCACCTTCGCGCCGCGCCCGCCTCGAGCAAGCGACCGATACTCTCTTATATTATATACAATTACTATAATATGCCATATCTCCGACACTAGCAAAACATCACAGAAGCTGTTTGTGTAACACACATTCCATACCATATACTTCGACACATTCGGGTCCTACGCCGCGCAATCTACCATTTAAAAAAATATATAAAACGCTATGAAGGCAGTTTTATATGTTACATTATTGATATAGTGAGCCGATTTACATTCTGAGGCACTTCCTGCTAACTAAGAAACGTACATTTAACAAATTGAGATCGAGAACGGAAGTGAACTCATAAACTAGCTTTTTTAACTTCGCCGCGATCGAAGCGATACTAAACATCGAGTAAGGTACCTAGGGGCAAGTGCGACTTATGGGGAAAGTGCAGCGAATATCAATTTACCGGACTTACAATTGTTATTTTGAAATTTAAAGACATTTTTCGGTTTGAATCGCGTGGTGTTTATTTCTTTTAGCATTGTTACAATGCTCAACGTTTCGACACCTTTCCAGGTCCCTTCTTCAGGATTGACCGAAAAATGTCTGCAAATAGCAACTGATGGCTGAAGAGTTAATTTCAATGTTGTATTGAAATTAACTCTTCAGCCATCAGTCGCTAAAACAGTAGAAAAATTAATTGTTAAATTGATAAAATCGCTGATCACGATGGGAGAAATATCTACCTTTATCGTGACGTGATTTTATCAATATAACAATTGGTTCGGTAAATTGATGTTCGCCGTACTTTCCCCATAAGCCACACTTCCCCCTAGTGACCTTAACTAACAATCGATATGAAATATCGATCAATTAATAATCGATATGAAAGATCGATTATATAATAATCGATATTAGTTCTCGATATCGCGACGTGGTAGATAGACCCGCGCGTGGACAATCAACCATCCCACGCCACAACCGTCTCCAACCTTCGAACAAAACCCAACAAACGCAGCAAAATGCGATAAAATCGACCGAACATCGAGATAACTTAAATTTAGATTATATCCTCCTAAAATACTGTTGCGTTATGTAAGATAAAAGTTTTTAAAATAATGATATTTGAATATTTTTTATTAATCATCATCCGCCGCTTCATACCGCAAGCTTGCTTATTCAGATCCCGAGTTAAGAACGAGGGTTCCGTCAACGCGGGTGTCGAATCAACCTAATACTTGAGTTGCGGAACCCTAAAATACAACTAGAGACACAGATCCCTTCAATTTACTAAGTTTTGATTCAACAATAAAATAGGCCATGACTTTTACGTGTACAGTGAGTTACTGGAAAGTGTTAAAATTAATTATCTCGAATTAGTTTTTATTCCAAGCATGATTGACATCCTAAATACCTAAGCGGGCAATCTCATTGGCTAACCAACTTCACACCACTCAAATCTTATAAGAAACGACGTGAAGTTGTCAGCAATCGAGATAACTTCCTAACTTTAGGATGCTGGGATAACAGACGTGACGTAACATCAATAATTCTGTTACAGCAACGCGACGCGCAACACCACGCAACACCGTAGCAACTGGACCAGCCATATTGTTAAACCTAAGCACTTTATAATCATCATTAGATCTATCCATGGTAATTATAATGCGATTATCTACCTTACGCCCCACTGACTAAGGCCTCGGACACACGATCGCCGACTGACAGGTGAAAATACGGACGCGAACGGTGTGAACGAGGCCTTAAGAGTACACTTCACAAAGGAGTTTCACCACGCAGCAAATTCTGCCACTTTTTACAGCTTTTAGCTTCGGTAAAACACAATTTATGATTAAAATGCTTACTAAACTTTCCATTGATAGTACAGACAGCAAAACATACTACCGTACACGTATTATCTATCGAGTGGATAACTCAATTTCATAGGCACTTTGCAGTACAGTGCTGGTTTGACGTAATGTGGTATTTACCAGCGATTACCACAAAGCAGCAATGCGCAGTGCGTAGTGCCTACAAAATTAAAAGAAAGGAAATACGGTAACTCCTTATGTGAAAGACTCTCTTTCTTTTGAATGAACTTTGCAGATCCGTCATCATAAGACACTGCGTTCAAAATGCGTCTTAAGTGACCGAGTTTATGATGCGTCTTAAGAGACCGTGTTCAAAATACATCTTAAGAGACCGCGTTCAAGATTTATCTTAAGAGACCGCGTTCCGACTGCACGCACAATACACACCGCACACACATACTCACTCACCTGTCTACAGTATTATTATACTTATTTTAAACTAACATGGGTTGTTTTTACTACCAATTTAATTAATAAATAATGGGGTATCTACCATGTTTTATTTACAAGTAATTGCAACTGGCTTGTACACGATCGAGCGAACTGGCGAAATACCGAGCTCCGTAAAAATCAAATTAAAACATGGTAAATACCCCGATATTTTGAAATATTCATTAGCATTACCTATCAAACTGAGTTGACAACCAGTTAGATAATGCGGGTTCTCAACGCGAATTCCTAATTAGTGGATCAAAACATAGTTGAGCTTCAAAAATAAATAAATATAAAATGCATAGTGACTGTATCATTAAAATTTCATGTGATTTCATTCTAAAGTATAAACTAAAACTGTAGACATTATGTTTTAAATAAATCAAGCAATCTCAAGCGACGTTTCAGTGTTGCCATAAATACACAAGGACCCCTATAAAATCTGACACCAAAATCTCATCAACTGACAACTATTGTCATCTGATAACTTGACGATGAAATCTCATCTTATCATTTTAAACTTCTCTCTAACGATATTTCTATAGTTCATAAAATCTGACAATGATATTCCATTATCTAACTCAGCCTTACAAATATGATATCTTGTCCTAATTTTCTGACAACTTAGCCAAATTATCTGACGACATAACTCTTGAACTTTGACAATACAATCTCACCATCTAACATATCCTCATCTGACGAGATAACCTCATCGTGTGACAAGATATCCTCATCATCTGACAGGTTATTGTCCTCATCATCTGATAGGATATTGTCCTCATCATCTGACAAGATTTCCTTATAATCTGATAGGATATTGTTCTCATCTTCTGACAACATATCCTCATCATCTGACAAGACATCGTCATCACCTGACAACTTAGCAAATTTTTCTGATAATATATTAACTTTAAGCATCTGACATCACGGTCTCACCATTTGACAACATAGCCTCATCATTTGCAAATGTTTAAGCGACTTTAATATATTTTGTATGCAATAAATGTTTTCACTGATATTAGGTAATTACTTGTGCGTCAGATAATAAGGATATGCTATCAGACGACAAATTTATCCTTAAATTGCAAAAACTAATCCACCAACATCTCCATCGGTCATTGAAAGGCAAGGGTTCTGAAGGCATCTGACGATGATGAGGTCAAATAGATCTTATATCTTCGCACGGTAGTCAGTCAGTGAGTCAGTGGGTGTCAGATAATGAGGTCAAAGAAACGTTGTTATATCTTCGCACAGTGGTCAGTCAGCGAGTCAGTGGTTGTCAGATGATGAGACTAAATAGATGTCATATCTTCGCCTGGTGGTCAGTCAAGGAGTCAGTGGTTGTCAGATGATGAGGTCAAATATATGTTGTTATATCTTCGCACGGTGGTCAGTCAGTCAGTGAGTGTGTCGGTCAGTGTGCGTGTAGGCGCGGGCGGTGAGTGCGCGTGCGGCGTGCGGCGTGGGTGTGTGGGCGGCGCCACTTAGCCGGAGGCGACGGGCGCCGCGGGGTCGGTATCGACGCGCGCGCTCTTGTTCTGTCGCACCAGTTCCGCGCGTCGCTCCTGGAAATACCAAACAAAAATCCAAAAATCAATACACACTAAAATCAAGTCTGAAGCGTACTTCTTAGTACAAACAAAATTCCATAGGTACATATTTTCAAAAAGTATAATACTTATGTAGTATATCCGCTGCGCTGTGTGCAACGTCATGCAATATTTATATATATATTTTTTTTGATCAAGGCTTATTTATTAAAAATATTTTACAAGGAGAAATGTATAATCTAAAATTCAAAAATCATGACAGGTTTCGAACCTGTGCCCTTCGATTGCCGGGGAATTAACAATTTATACTTTTTCCTTGTTTTGTTTACCAACTAAGGCTCGGTAGTACCCGGCTGGACTCGAAAAAAAGAATATTTTTTTAGCATTTTTTCTTAAAGCAGTATTTCTTAGGTGTGGTAAACAATTTAAATAAATAATGTAATGGTTTTTAAATACTCTATTTAAAATTCTTCCAAAAATTTGCAAAGTCCCCTTAATTCGGAATTGTAAGATGCAGTGCAGGTTCATTTCCTATCGGGTTTAAAATTTATTAAAATATTATTGTAAGGTACCCATATTCACATTAAATTACGAGTTTCAGATTCCACAAAACTATGGTGCAAATAAGAATAAATCAGTGACATGATATCTAAAAGTCGACGGTGTTCACGAAACGCACCTCTTTCTTGACAAAGTCCAGTTTCTTCTGTATCTCCTTCTCTCTATTGACCTCCGCCGCCGTGAGTTTGGTCTCGATGTCCTTCGTGATCTCCTCTAGCTTGGCAGACGCCACCGACCGGACTTCCGCTAACTTATTATTCTATAGTGATGGAAATAAATAAAAAAAATGATGATAAAAAAAAATTAACATCAATGATATCAGCTTAAAATTAATATGTGTAACTGAAAATTTTATTGCGGGGCAAGAGGCATGCATTTTATCTTTGAAAAAGCACATATATTTAATTCTTAGCGGTTCCGTACCCGAAGGATATAAACCCGACACTTTTACTAAAACTCGACTGTATGTCTGTCCTAACCTAACCTATTTATTTGATTAGAGAGACAAAGATGCTCAATGCATACACCTAAACATTATCTTAATTTATCCATGCCCGCTTCCACCCACGAAGGTGTGAATTTTCAGTTACATCTTTACAAATATTACAATAATCTACATGCATTGACATTCTGCAAGCTCTATAATAATAATGACAGTAAAATCATAATAACAATGATTGAAATGACAATGATATTACTACGAACGCTCATAAGTAGTAGCAAAGAAATACTGACTTATCAGTCAGCATAGTTTACCATACTTACTTATCACTCAGTAGCAAGCAACATACTGACTTGTCAGTTAGGTCAGTACGTCAGTAGCTGCAGCTTCCCCTGGATGGCAGACTCCAGCTGCTGCAGCTTCCCCAGGTCGCCTGTTAGTATGCAAGTGTCAACAGTCAACTCACGTGGTTGCGCAGCTTCTCCCGTTGCTCGTGCTCCAGCTGAAGCCGGCGGTCGGCGGCTTGCTGCAGCTTATCCTGGATGGCAGACTCCAGCTGTGTGAACTTCTCCTGGTTGCCCGCGCGCACTTTCTTCACCTGCTCCTCCTACACAAGGAAGATACTCATTGTTAGTACACTATTTTATTCTATTTGAAACTTTATGCAACGTTACATTTCCAGGTATTTTGGCCACATTAACAGAGGCCTGAAGAAAGCAGAGTTTGGAGAAATTGATTGTCTGATCCCCTAGAAATCACCTGGGACACACCTGATAAAACCAAAAAGTCTATCTGTTTCATTGATCTCAACCTAAAGTAGATATGGCATCTGAAGGAAGACTGTTGAACCAAGCAACTGCAGCCACACTATCATCAAAACGTTCAGTGACAGTTCAACAGCAGGCGAGGTCACACATATTAGAAAAATAATTTAATTCCCAGGATATCGTATATGAACCTGTAAAAATAGTTCAAAAACAACAAAACAAAGACCATGGGATCACCTTTTATCGGTTAATAAACGAAATAATTGGTAAAAAATACGTAAAAACTGAAAAATAAAATTGTATACAAATAATCAAAGATCAACCTACCACAGAACGGACACTATGTTTGTTCAATATGAAAATGGTAACAGTACTTTCTTAGGACACCTTTGACCACAGACGACTAGATATCGCCGGCGGTTTCTCTTATGTTTGACTATCGGTTATTATTACGTAGTATTTGTTTTAAGCTATTCAATATAGCTTTTATCGCGGGCTTTGAGCCCGGCCACCGAATCAAGAAATTCCATAACAAAAATAAAACCTAACACCCCCACTCCGCCTTCCATGTCGCCATGGTTATTTTTTTTTTCACGAACCTTAATTCCTTATATAATTGAAAAATTCAAAACCTAACTTCAAAAAAAAGAAAAAATAACATTTGATAACCTTAAGAAAGTTATCTGTTGTGTAAGCTGAAGACAGGCAGCTAAAGTACACACCATATTTATCTACCCAGTAAAAGTGCCCGACTTCAGCTTACATAATAGATAAAAGTCGAGTGTATGTATGTAAGAGAGGTTATTTTCTTATTTTTTAAAGTAAGTTTTTGAATTGATTGAGAAGTTTTTTGATGAGAAGGTGCTATGGGTGCTCCATCAATTTGATTTCCAAAAGTTCAAAAGTCCAAAAAATATTAATTTACTGCATTTTGGGACATTTTTCGAAGGTTCTCATCAGATCTTCATCAAATTTTTTTGTGGCCTACTCGAGATTTTTACCTTATAAAAAAAAGAATCATCGAAATCGTACATAATATAGTAGAGCACAGCGTGAATATATTGAAAACCTCTTTCTTTTGTTGAAGTCAGTAAAAAATAGTGAAATGAAGGTGAAACCGCAGGGCAAGGAGTGTTGGGTGTTTAAGTATAAATTGACGGTAGCTTTATCGTAGATATGCAACAGACACACACGCGTACATCCATATACTCAACGATTTTTTTAAATTCTAATTCAAAGTTTAGGTAATTTCTTATATAGATTTATAGATTAATCGAATTGTCCTATCTGGCACGTTACACATTACTCTATGATGCTTTTGACTAAAACGTCACAAGCGTCATTTACTGAAGGGAAAAGCGCTGCCAGTGATATTATTATTCATTTTCACAAAAGACGTTACAATATTGTCAGCGCTGTAGCGGCTTGTTTTATTGATTTTGTGTAAAAGGAACATGAAGTTTGTTTGAGACATCATCTCTAGTTACTACTTATTAACTCAATGATCTGTTTGTGAAAGTGGTTTGGAATGGCTGCAGACCGCTATAAGTGGAGGAGCCTTAGAAACGTCTGGCATGAGGAAAAGTGGCATGAAGGATCTACCAGAGAAAGATGGAGGTTACATACATGTTCCCGCAGGCGTTCCAGCATCTTCTTGATATTCTCGTCGCGCTTGTCAGCGGCGGTGGTCATCTTGTCCTCGATGGCCTTGTACACCTCCGCCGTCTGCTGCTCCAGGGTCAACCTGTAGACCAACAAATAAGATTAACATGTCCAGCCCTTGTTATCAATGTAGGGATTCCATTACATTAGGTTGGGGAAGAGGCTGGCTAGATAAGACTAATTTGGAATCCTTACATCAAAAACCCAGTGATGGATATGAGGCATCCGTGCGCTTGAAAGCAAGCCACGCTCGAACATAGCATAGAGCTTACTCGATTTAACTTCTTAAGTCAGTAGCTCTTGAAGGACAACTAGAGCCTCCGAGAGATGCTAAAGGATGCAATAACTTGACTGGGAGGTTAAACCACGGCTTGTCATCGCCTACCAGCCTAAATAAACAAGACTGCTGTTTCGCGAGACTTGGCAGAGGCACTCCTGCCGTGTTCGTCGCCGGAAAAAAGGCACACAACCACCTTTAAGGGTGATCTGCCCACCCCTAAAACATGCGTTGTGTTATATTGAACAATACGGAAGCTTAGATTCGGCGTATGAGTCACCGACGCAGGTAGACTAATTGGTCAAGTCAGTGCTCCCAGATTGAGTAAAGATGCGTTGTTGGTTCGAATCCCGCTCTCCGTCGATCATGCGTTGTGTTTTTGCAAAAGTATTGTTCTTTTAAAATATTTCTATTGTTATTCATCTAGAACTATAAATAATCATATTACCTACCGAATACTAGGTACTACGCAATATTAGGTAACATGCTCTACATGTTACCTAATATTGCGTACCCTAGCCCACAGCACAAAACAAGTTTTATCAATTTCCGACAAAGACGCCACCGCTGTTAAAATGTTTACCGTTTTTATATTCGTCACGCAACGCCGTCAAACTTCCTGAAGACAAGCCGGCAAGTGGCTAGAAGCTAGTTGATTTATATTAATGACGTCGCCCCCATCTTAGAAGAAGTAATTTTTTGAAACGACCCCTAGTTACGAGGGTATAGTTTGAATTTGAAATTGTGGGTAAAGTTTTGGTAATAATCGTTAGGTATAGGTTCTTTCATGGCGTTCGAGCGGCGATGGTGAGGGACGCTGATTTAACTTAACATGTCTTTCTTTGACCTAAACAACTTAATAAGCCTAAACAATGCAAACATACTGCTAAGACACTGAACAAGCTGCAGTTCTGCTCTGTAAAATAAAATAGCAAACCACAAGAAAACTACAGATGGTTCTAATTGCGTTTATCTTGTTTTTTCTTTAATTTGACGTTGAACAGACGCAGGACAGCTTAGGGCTTGCATGGTTGTTCCATTTTAAATTGCTAAAATGTTGTAAAATAAAAAAAAAGAATTCGTTTCGTAGATGCGTTAGCGACAAGTCAGTCTCGGCCGTATAAGACCTCTATTTATTTAGGTATTAATAAACACCCCGCCGCCGAGTATACATCCCTACCTACTTCTAAACACCAATATAACGCAGGCAAGTCCAATACAAAAGTCGACATGAGACCTGAATTTCGGGGCATGTACGGAAAACTCACATAAAAGCTTTCGAAGACAAACAAGATTGTTCTGATTTAATTACAGCGGCACGCAGTAGGGGATTTATACTTAATTAAATATTGATATCAAACAATTATATACCGAACTCGAAATACGAGTATTTTGGTAACCACAAAGGATTCTACGAAAAATAGAGTATTAATATTATTTTTGATAGTAGAATAGTCTGCCACCATTTCACGGCGACACCACAAACAATGCTGTAAAAGTCGACTGGGCTGGATGGATATAACAGCCTAGTATTTACTAGGCATCGCGTAGGGGAAACCTGGAATTGATTGAATAAGAAGTGACCACATCAACGTACCTAGTCTTCTCAACGCCCTCCAGATGGTCCTTGAGTCTCGAGCGCAGCTCACTGATGTAAGCCTCGCGTTTCTCCTCGTGGGTCTCCATCTTGGCATCGAGGGCCTCCTTCGTCGCCGATATGAAGTTGTTCGTCTGCTCGCTGCGGATCCTGGACGCTTCCTCGATTTTAGCCATCTTCGTTGCGATCGCCGCCATCTTGCTCGCTTCTAAACTCTGGAATGTTGAACATTTTGAGTAAAACCACCGAACTGATCTTGGGAAAAACGAAATTCGAAGTGGGAAACATCAAAGTTCAGGGCATCGTCAATTTTTTTTGACGATTATGATTTTGTTAGCACAGGAATTTCAAAAATAAATAATATGGAAGGGCAACGAGAATTCCATCACTATTGGAGTTATGAAATTACGAATTAGCGAGTGTCATACATTGTTTTAGGAAGGTTAGAAAACAGCATATTCTAGCAGTATCTATGGAGCACTTACACGTCTCCTCTCCTCAGCCGCTTTAAGTTTCTCCTGAATCTCTTCAACGGAAGGTGTCTTCTCGGGCGAGTCGGCGCGCCGCGGTACCGGCACTCCTACAGGCTCGGCGAGGATCACCTCGTACGCTAGCCCACCCTTCGACATCTCTTGGCAGCGGATTTCAGTCGCTGTGAACGACAATTTTATTCTTAGAGTTGATGAATTTTGGACAAAATGGCTATAACAGTGTTAGGTAAATAGAGACACATCATCCTAAAGAAAACGTCAAATACAAAGAAGCAAAACTTCAGATCGTGGTCTGAAATTAAACAAGTGCGACACTCGCGCATAAAGGGTTCCGTACCACTATCACAATTGGATACGGAACCCTAAAATGGTTTACAACAACCAATTTTTAAATTTTATAGGAAAATATGAAATATTTATCTTCGATTCTTACTCCCATCAAACGACCGAATCACTGAAAAAAAAAACCTTGGCACAAAGAAAATCTGAAACATAAAATAAACTCTTTGGTAAGTAAGGCAGACTAGTATATTTGACAGATAGGGCAGCCATTTTGAATTCCATGACCAACTCGATTTGTCCTCCTGTCCTTCCTGTCCTGACTCGACTCCTTGTTATTTTTGAAACACGTTTGTTGTATGAGAGCCCCTTTTAAATAATTGTTTTATTTCGTTTTTAGTATTTGTTGTTGTAGCGGCAACCGAAATACATCTTCTGTGAAAATTTCAACCTTCTAGCTATTACGGTTCATGAGATACAGCCTGGTGACAGACGGACGGACGGACGGACGGACGGACGGACGGACGGACAGACAGACAGACAGACAGACAGACAGACAGACAGCGAAGTCTCAGTAATAGGGTCCCGTTTTTACCTTTAGGTACGGAACCCTAAAACGGGCCAAGTGCGACACTCGCGCATAAAGGGTTCCGTACCACTATCACAATTGGATACGGAACCCTAAAATGGTTTACAACAACCAATTTTTAAATTTTATAGGAAAATATGAAATATTTATCTTCGATTCTTACTCCCATCAAATGACCGAATCACTCAAAAAAAAAAAACATTGGCTCAAAGAAAATCTGAAACATAGAAGAAACTCTTTGGTAAGTAAGGCAGACTGGTATATTTGACAGATAGGGCAGCCATTTTGAATTCCATGACCAACTCGATTTGTCCTCCTGTCCCTGTTCCTGTCCTTCGACTCCTTGTTATTTTTGAAACACGTTTGTTGTATGGGAGCCCCTTTTAAATAATTGTTTTATTTTGTTTTTAGTATTTGTTGTTGTAGCGGCAACCGAAATACATCTTCTGTGAAAATTTCAACCGTCTAGCTATTACGGTTCATGAGATACAGCCTGGTGACAGACAGACGGACAGACAGACAGCGAAGTCTCAGTAATAGGGTCCCGTTTTTACCTTTAGGTACGGAACCCTAAAAATCGAAGTATAGACTGAAAAATCTGCTCTAAATCAGATAAACAATCCAGTAGGCGTGTTTCAGTATCCATCGTTATGCATTCAAACGGGACATGATAACAAATTAACGATGTTTACATCTCAAGGCATTAGACAAAGGCAATATACATAAATGTGGGCCGTCATAATTGCCTATTATAAGATCACTGAACTGAAACGAGTCGCAGAGCTATTGACAATAATCAGATTAGAATTGTATCATACTAAAATACTACGATACAATATATTGATGACTAGTAGTGCCCGCGACTTCGTTTACGTAATTTAAAAAAAATAGCCTTCCTCAATAAATGGAATATCCATCAATGAAAGAATTTTTCAAATCGAACCAGCGGTTCCAGAGATAAGCGCGTTCAAACAAACAAACTCTTCAGCTTTATAATATCCATACTGATATAATATCCATACTGATATTATAAAGCTGAAGAGTTTGTTTGTTTGAACGCGCTAAGCGAATTGGACATCTGCTGTAACCAATAACAAAAAATAACTATAGTTAATGTATGTAGGTACGTGAATACACACAATCGCCTTACTCTCCAAAAGCATTCAACCATAGAATTGGACTGGTCTCTATTAGGGACTAGAAGGAGAAAGGTCGCTTGATAGTGATCCATTTCAAACTTGTCTCTGGCGACCTTCACCAGTTCCAAAGTCAAACTGTTCGGGAAATTACTCACACACCTTTAAAATAGATGGATCAAAATTCGAACATCATTGTTAGAATACCCACCATCATTCAACGAATAAGTTATTTCTTCGAACCACGGCCATGTTTGTTCCTACAAGCCACTCAAGTAAGCCAGTTAATTTAAGCCGTTTACTTAACGTTAACCAATAACCACAGAGTAATAAGCTTTTCAAGTAACACCTGTCGTTTCCAATACTTAAGGGTAGGCTACATCCGGAAGGTCAAGTTCGCAATAACGGTCGACCTGCCACACCTTGCCTTGGTAAGTCGGGGGTTGGCAGTAGGTTTCTATTGTAAATTGTAACAAACAATGAGGTTACATTGGCAACGGACGAACTCTAGTATTATTGTTTACAAAGGAAAGGGAAACTATTGACCTCTTATTCTTTTGACTGGTTCTAAGTAATTGCAATGTTTTTTTTTATTGAAAAGTTTGATTGTTGGCTAGCTGTGTCCCGTGGTTAGTCTTGATCCAGTGGATGTTCCACGGGGCGGTTGGCTGGCCCGAGCGAGCTATATAGCGATCTTGCGGCTTGCTGGATTACGATGTAATGTATACCACGATCCTCCCTTAAAATAGAGCTACCCAATAGCGAACTTATTTCAATCGACTCTGTAGTTTTTGAATGCATAAGTAACAGATAGACATGATTTTTGAACACTCTAAATCCTTGATCTACTACTTATGCATATCCCAATTTTAGAATTTATCAAAAACATCCGAGCAGGTGAAACGACTGAAAGAATATTTCATAATTATTTGCAAAGAAAAATTAACATCTAAAGAAGGGCCAGTCTCCTAAATGTAAATAAGATAATGAATAAATTAAACAAGAAAGACAAGTGAATTTGTTTGTTCATCCGAGTTTCTACAACAAAAAAACGTTAAGATATGAAATTAAAAAAATAGGGTCTGTTGACGAGATAAAAACGGATGAAAAACTCTTTGCAAGGTCCCTGATACGTGCGACACAATACGCTTCTATAGGTCTCCATAAATATTTCATATTATTAGATCTCCAAAGGTCAAAAAGGAACTAAACCTTGACATTTTCCAGAGGAATTGTTGAACAAAAAAGTTAAAACAATTCCGATAAGACCTTCAAACAGGCAATGAACAACATCCACTAATTAAACCTTGAATAACCTGAAGACAGGTTTTAAAACTCATTTAATTAGAGCCAGGGGTCTCTTCATTAAGGGAGAAATTTTTAAAACGCGGGAGGAAGGGTGGAGGCGAAGGAAATGAATGGCCTGAGTAAATTACCGTTACGTTGAACTATGCTCAAGGTCTGACAAGGTTTCTGTCGCAGGAGAGCAGTGAAACCCGGCGCTGGTTAATTATTCTGGGAGGGAGAGTTGGGAGGGGTGAGTGAACCCACCCCGACTCACCCTCCGGGATGACTCATAGGATATCGCATGCATTTCCAGTGCGATGACTGTGTCTGTATTTTGCTCCGAAAATAGTTGGGAGTAGCTTTCAGAAATGACTAATTTGTTGGCAAAAACCTTTTATATCATTAGTGTTTGAACTAAGGATCGCGTTGGATAATAATGATGGTCGGAAATCGTGTAAGTTTAAAAAGTATGGGAATAGTAGGTAATAATATCCCTGATTTGGTTACCTATGCTTAAAGCTAACAAAATCTTAGCTTTGATAGAAAATTACGTACTCTTGATACCAAAATAAAGGTAATAACTCAAAACAACTTTATTACCACAGTTATATCTATATTATATCTATACTTATATTACGTATTTCTAGCTAGAACATAATTGAATCATTTCATTAGCGCTCCCCACAAACAATAGAACTGCAAAAAAGAGACAATGGTGCAGCACTGCTGGTACGTGCACGCGTGGTAACAATATCTCACCTTATGTGGGGTGAAACCACTTGACCGGAGTACAGAAAAGTTCTACTCTCGACGCGATGTGGTCTCGAGAGCTTTACTCCATTCGTATTGAGACTTTTGGCAAATTAAAGATGACTAGATTGAAGGGTGTGGTGGCGCTTGTATTGGGTAATTTGTACCAAAAGTATATTATGTGTTAATTAAATAATAAAGTTAACCAATTTCTAACTTACTTATAAACGATGACTAACAGATGACTAAGTTACGTAACGTTTGTATCTTCTGGTATCAACTTTGAGAAGTCATGTCCCAGTAAAAGACAAACGATACATAGTTGATGCATCTATTAATTACCGTTAATAAGTAAGGGGGTTTAAATCATAACAAGAATTAAAAGAAGAGAAATCGGAATAAAAATAATTTCGGACAAAAACGACGTCGTCGCTTTATGGTTTGTTTAGGTTCCAGAGTTTGGGGCACTTACTAATGAATTTGACTTTCTTTGGCTGCTTGGTCCTTGGCTTTCCAACAGGTTTCTTGACCGGCACCGACCGCCGGTGGGCTGCAGAATAGGGAATAAGTCAGTGGCGAACTTACCACCGACACTGACCACTTTCTTGGGAGACCAAATATGCCAATAGCGTACAGATTCATGTGTGGTTACTTTTATGAAGACTTGATGCCAAATCATTTACGTATGAAGAAATCATTTTGAAATGTAACTTAAGGCGTATATAAGACCCGTCAGATTCAAAGGAAATTGTTAATTATTTTCTGACGCATTGTTTTTGAATATTTTCGTTTAAAGAGTTTGTAGATGACATGGTTTCTACAGTTTAGAGTAGTTTCAAGACAAAGACTTCTTATTGTTTCAAAGCCTTAGCACATTTTAGACAGTTTTTTTCTGCCTTGTTTTTCTAGTCGTTTTAGTCTAACAAGAACAGAGCAGGATTTTCAGTTTAGCAGTAACAGCGCTTTGGCGCTTGATTACTTCCAAAGATAAATGTTTTTATTAAGAGGAATAAAAGACCCTTGGAGCCCGCAACATCATGAAAATGAGTAAACATTCAACAAACTCGTACCCGGGGACAATCGAAAAACGATTACGAGCATCCATCGGGCAGACTAATGTTTATTTGAAGACTATTCCGAGTACCCATGCCAGAGCCCCATGTTAATGAATCTACGTCAATGGTTGCGTGACTCCCTGAAGCTATCATGGTATCGATTTGTGGTAAGACTAGCTACTATCATCATGGGAATTTGTTATAGCGATGAACTTCTGCGTGACAGAATTGATACAGTCACAATTATATTTTTTTCGATAGATATAAAATGCATGCCATACAGCAATAAAGATTAATAGGAGATAAATGTAGGTATACCTTGACACGGCGCCATTTCGTATTGCCATCAAAAATAACCAGACACTAGTATTTATGAGCGTTTGACCATTATCCCACCAGATGGTAAGAATGATATGGTCCAAGACGGCAGCGGAACAAGATCCGACCCGGCTTCTTCCCAATTTACAAGCAATTTAGACATCAAACCTTGAGAAATTATATTATACCTAAACCTTCCCCTTGAATCACCTCAGTTCAGTTCAGAAAATCCGTTCAATTTTTTTGACTTTATCGGTCACAGACAGACAGAAGCGGCAGAGGACATTGTTTTATATGTAGAGATGTACCTATGTATCCTAAAACACAATATGAACCTTACGTTCATTGCATTCCTCCAAAATACTCGCAAAACAACATCTTTTAGATGAACAAAAAAGTCGAATTCAGCCGACCAATGGCGGCAAACAGAATTCGTCAATAGTCATTAAGATATTTGGAGTTCGACTCTTATACGATCGTCTTGGGGTAATAGTTGGAAGGTAATAACGCGACGGCACGACATCGGAAGATGAGAGGCCGAAACGTGCCTAGAATGTCGATCACTCAGGGAAAATTCCCGCAAATACGGATAATCCCTCACGGCAACGCTCAGCGCCGGTTTACACGGCAGACGACGCGGCGACCAACATCGAAGGCTCTTAAACTTAAATTATATGCCGCTTATTCCATAATACCACTGGAAGCAAGTTTTATGAGCCATCGATTAAAGTTTATGGTAAGATTCAATGGCCTATCGGCGACGACAGGAAAGAAATGATTGCCATTATCGGCCGATCTAAAACATTAAAACTTTTCCTTGACGCGAATGGCTTTCTTCCCTTTCAATTAGTTTACCATAGTAGAAAGAAGTCATCGTTATCAGAAAGAAGTAATAGTATGCATGTTTGCTCCTTTTGTGAATACGGGATTTGACAAGTCAAATGACTTGTTCGAAACAACTTATGTGATCGGTCATATTTATTCTGGGAAATAAATTAGTATGAAAGCTAGGCAACCATATTAAGCGCCGACGGCCCAACTACTGGATAAACTGTGGTTCTACTTTACGAAATGAATCCAACTGCTGCACGATGCAGTGGGAGGGTAGTTATTCAAAGCAAACAACATTAATTTGCCAGCGGGAACTCGTAACTCACGCTCGAATGACAGCAGTTGGTAAAATACAATGTGTTTCTCAATTACGACAGCACAATTTAGCGACAAGCCGGTGTAATTTGCTCAAGCTGGACTGATTACACGTCGAGTTGGTTCGGTGCTAGATATTAGAGAAGCTAATGTCGCAATGCCTATGCAAAGTTCTGGTTTACGTAACCGAAGCAGATGGCGAAATAAGCTTTTCCTAGCCAAAGTGCGGTTGATATTTGTAGGTACCTTAAGTTTTACTTAAATATCTCTCAAAAACTCTTTATTTCTTTAAATTTTTTTTGAATGGATATAATAGATATATTTTTAATCAAATAAACAGAGTTTAACAAAAAGTTCAAGTACCAGCCCCCTTTGGCGCCGCACGAAAGGATCGCCGTGAAAACTGATAAAATATTTAAAGTAAGACTTTATACCAACGAGGGGAAACAGAAAGCAAATTTACTACCGATGGGAATACGAATATTGACACGAAACACTGAACGAATGAGATGCAGAACCGAGGGACACATTCAATGCAGCGTTCAGAATATGCGAGAAGCAGACCTGCTTTACGAGCTACTCTCATTAGCAAATGGGTGTGATGCATATCTCGGAGCGTATAAAACGCGAAAGCCAAGCTTTTATTTCAGCAACCGCGTTTAGATCTTCAACATATACATCTAGCACAGGTAACAATGGTTATACATCAGTATAGTGTCAAGTAGAACTCCCTCGTACTCTATTGAGAGTAAAAAACCGTTTCTAAAAACAATTTTTACCTCACCAAATCGTTTTAAGAGGTGCGAGATAGAATACAAAAGAAAAGTTAGTCGAGTTTGATTAAGGTTGTATAACCCTTGGAGACTCGCACAGACTCACACTCAATTACTGAACAATGTTCAGACGTCTCGTAAGATATTTGTATCGAAGTAGCTACCTACCGAATTACCACGATACGTGCCTTGTTCGGCTGAAGCTCGGCTATACCCGACCGTGTGTTCGTAACTTGTATTGAAACGTACCGCGGCGTTTAACACGCAAACATTCTTCGAACCTGCAATGCATCATTGTGACATCGTCGTACTTTTTGTTGGAATCCGATCTACGTGCCGTTCCGACTTTATTATTTATATCTTATCCTCCAAGGTATTCAGGTAAATAAGGAAATTCGCGTAGATTTAAATGTTAATTGAATATTGATTTCGAAATTGTTTTGCTGTGGTTGTGAATAAAGAATGAATGGTTGCTAAATTTCCTCATTTAGGCAACTAATACAAATCAGTTGTATTATGTTATCTCGTAAACAAAATGACATAATGTGACAATAGTGTTAACGATAATGAGAATACCTCGAATGATCTGAATGTAACTGTCGCTCCCTTCATCAAAAGGGGTTCTAAACTTGTTGAGCCAATTAAATTCGGTGTCATAATCACCCCTGAACAATTATGTGATCTCGACTCCCCCAATGTCTCTTTACAAATGAAGTGACGAGTAATAAATGTACTTGGAAACAAACAATAGACAGACGGTAATTACGCCTTTTGTACAATTATTAATGTGTTGTATCAGTTGTAATTAATATTCCCATAAAAAAATTAACATCAAGAGACATGGTGAATGTATAATCCGGTATACCTTAAGATAAATCAATATGATGACTTGATGAAGTAACTTAGAACTAAAATTACGCCACGTATGCCTCAGGTGGATTAAGATTCAAGCATAAAACGGCAGTAATAATTGATCAGATCATAAACCAAATAGAATAATAAAATAGAAGGGCGTATCGAGCACCGAATCCAGCATTTGGTAGACACGCGCTGTCTCTCAAGGCTGACTTTTACGATCTTAGATCCTTCCCTTCATCAAGGTTTAATATCAAAAACTGCGGTAAAATTGTTATATCTTCGGTTTACACCTGCTCATAATATACTTTACGATAAATAATCAAGTCTTAGTCATCATATTGATGAACACTCCATACCTTAATCTCTTATGCGTAGCAACCTGGGTTTTTTTTTGAGGATTCAAGTTAATTTATCGTATTTTACTAAACGGAGAAAAGAATTAAAGCCGAAGCCAAAATATTTAGATATATTTGAAACTAATAATCTAGAAAAAGGAAAAGGGGCAGGCAGAACAAAAAATGGTGGATTAAGTAATCTTTGATTTACTTCCAATCCAACATGGTGGACGATAAAACTGGATTTATGAATTCTACCCTATAGCACTGTAATGCAATTTTACTTGATAAGGTTAAATTATAATATCATCTAGATTAGACAAGTTACAAAGAAAGCAAAATCAAAATCATGCGTTCTATGACATTTTAACTAAAACATATGACGATGACTGATGAATGAGACAACTCAAAAAGTGCTGCAAAATTCAGTCAAGCAGCAGAATGTCATCTTTAAAACCAACAAAAAGAGAATTTACGATGCAGTCGCAGCGACAATTGATCACGTGCTAATGTCAGATGATAGGCACCGGCCGGCACCCCACCCCATGCCGGCCGGCATTTTGCGTAAACGATGCCAAATACATCGAATTTTACGTAAACTTCAGGAGATATTGAACAATTTCTCAAAAATAACTACTTCAGCGCTTTTACAGCGAAGTTTTTTTCGTCTGCTTAATTTTATAACCTACTCGAAACTCGACAGATTCTGATAATATGTCATATCTGCAAGAACAGTTAAAGTTATATTTATTCAGAATTTGGTCAAATCAGTTTTCACGCTATTGGCAATTTGGACTTCTCGCCGAAAGTGGTAGCAGTTTCGGTGGTCGTTATCAGGAAGGCCATTGCAGCCCAAGTAACGTCGGCGTTGTCAAGGTTGTTCCAACCTGCAGGTAATACTGGGGCGCGGCATGAGTGGCAGAAGCACTGCATCACCGAGTCCCGAACGAGTCCTATCAGCATGGTGATGACCAAATTTTACTATCTAACGAAATGACGGAGTCGCGTCGCGGCGCCGGCGGACTGCGCGACTCTCGTCCGGAAACTGAGCCAAGCCGGGGGGAGGGCGGCCGGTCGATACCTTCACCCCGAGCCCCGCTCACCCCGCCCTGCGGACCCACCCCGCAACTACCCCTTGCGCGCTACCGTCCCTAACTTGATAACCCACACAAGAAAATAAGCCTACCAAATGGAAAAATAATGTCACCCGTGACATCTATTACTTTTGTCAAGCTCTCAGTCTGGGGCGGGATATTTGGTTGGCAATGTTTATAATAAAGAGGAACTGATAATGTTTGGTTCCTAAGAAGTTTTGATAAAGTTTCTTCTCTTCAGAAGTTAGGTTTGAAAATTACATAATATAAAAACCAAGATTTTCTACTTTAAATACAAAAAAGGGAGACTAATTTTCACAGTTAATGGTTCAGGAATATGGTACTTTCGCACCTAGCAACTACATCTAGATCGGGGAGATAAACTAATTTAAGAGCCGGCCAAAACCGTGCGGGTCTCGGCGGACTTCTCGCTCATAAAAACGGCGAACTGTCGGGGGGTTGTGAGGAGGTTGCGTGGGGAGAGCGCAGGGAGGTACCATGCGGAGGTTCCGCCGACGTCTCGGCGCCACCACCCGCAGCCAATTAACAGCCGGCAACGCCACGCTGAACTTGTTTCGCCACTAGAATTGCTTCCGATTGATTTCCGGTACTCCAAAATCTGAATCCATCATTATTGAGAGGATAACATCGATTATTCAAATTCTTAAGACGAGAGTAGAAACGATAACAACTCGCCCAAGCCACGGCTGTTGTGGAGAAGTGAGCGTTTATGTATACCTGACTAATGAATAATGGTAGAAGGATAGAGATGAACCGCAAGAACTGCAGTAATGTCGGTATCGTAAGTTCGTGTACCGCGCACTAGTACCACTTGGCTGTCGTGGTGCGACGATCGATCCCGGCCAACAACCTCTAGACCACGTCCCCCCGCTATAATAACTGGAAATACCAGGAGCGATCCTCGTCCGCCCGATGCAAACCCACACCAGTAGTGGACGACGTCGGAAATACCAGTGTCCTGGCGCGCCACAGGCGCGTCGCAAGGCGGCACCACGGTGGCGACAGCCTGGCTCACTTTGCCCTATTACAATTTTCTTCGAATTTTAAATGAACATTAGGTAGGAACGAGTAAAGTAATTCATAAAAAGTAGGTGCCTACTCCTTATAAATTATTACACTAGCTTATAGGACAACTACAGCATTTTCTACATTATGGGTTACCCTCTGTACAATATTTCATTTCCAATAAAGATCTGCAAAAAATAAGTATTTCGCCTTCAAATTATGTTACCCAAACAAACATTAACTTGGGGTTACTTTTTTCGACAATTTCCGACAGTTCATCAAAAAGACATGAATCTCAGTCTACCCTCTTGTGGAGTGGGGCCTATAGATCATATCTCAGCGTGATAAATTAGCTTCCCCAATAAAAGTTTGTCTGGGACTTCATGGGTGACAAATATAAATATTGGCAAGGCGGCGTATATTTACAAAACATACAAGAGTAACGATTCCAGAATATATATGTGTGTGTTTTATATTATTGTTTTACCAATAAATAAATATTTGCATAAATCTATTAGCTTTCACCGACGCACAGTTATTAAAGTTTTAATAATAACGTGCCTACGACACAATGGCGCCCAACGTGGAACAGAATCCGATAAACTACGTGTTATCTTTAACTAAACTAGAACTTTCAAATAAACGGCAAGATATCTCCTAACAACCATACACAACGATACAAATTATACGTTCAAGTACGTGATAATAGGTTTAATTGTCGCGAACACACACACTCGACAAATTAGTATGAACACGTAGCAGAGGGTAAATTTATGCATGAATCCAATGTTTATAAAGAGACAATCATTGTCCCCTGTCCCATTAAAGGGGCATGTTGCGGTGGTTATAATTATACGTATCTTCTTCCCTATTCAAGGCAACAAGTTGAGTCACGTGCCGCCAGGATTTCGTCGGGAATATAATTCCAAGCCAACGGCGCGCGTCCTCCTGCGACGGAATTCTATCGATTTTGCCTTTCCAGTGTTTCAGGCATTGCTTCGACCTTTTTATTCTAAATTAGATACAGAACTCTGTTCAAATATTGCCCCGAAGAATATTTCCTTTAATATGCCAAGTTTGATTGGTGTCGCAAAGATGTTCGGAATAACGAAACGTGTGGGAGGACGCGAAGATGAATACGTGAGTTAAATAACTTTAGGATGGCGTATTGTGCTGCGTATATTATAAACATATGTAATTATATTATGATTCTGTCTATGGATTAGGATAGGACCTATTATACTCGTAGAACGAGATTCAGTCATAGATCTCGATTTAAAACGTCTTTCGTTCTTTTACCTAAAAATACCAGTAAATTTTCGTAAAACTTACCAGGAGGATTAAGTACTTAGAGACATCTGATTAAACAGTTTTAATATTTTTTTAAACACCTACACAGCACAGTCAAGAGTGAATACCCTAAAGATATACTACAGAAACATTATTCTTAACGTTTCCTGGCTTGGTTACTAAAAGGGAAACAATGTCCGAATACCACACTACCATCAATCAAAGGCACTTACATTTGGAGAAGAAAAAGGATAACTTGGATAAGTTAAAGAACATGAAAGTATAACGGCGTCACATGGCCATTACTCAACACTGCGGATATCTCAGGAACATCTGTTCACAAAACTCGTAGAACCAAAATCTTATTGAAAAACATATTATTTCCTTCAAATTCGATTTCGAAATTTAATTCAGATTTCCTTGAGAAACAGGAGGCAACAATTGTTCGCAAATTGGAGGAATACTCGTAAAATTAGAGAATGGGTCGTTAATGGCTGCTTGTGAATACGTTTCAGTTCAGCCCTTCGTAAGGTTCGTAAGACCTTTTTAAAGTCATTTCTAAAGTGTGAAGATATTGTAGACGATTTTCCCAACACTTAAATATTATAGGATCTGTATAATTTTGCATTGTCGAATTGCTGTTTTGTCATAACAAAGTTGGGAACGTTATTTTGTGATATAATGAGAGGAGACTCATCGGGGGTTTATTTCTTTCTACGGTCATCGATCAATCATAAATCATACAAAATTCATAGTCTTTGCTACTCTTATTTTTATAAGTAGGTATATACAGAGTGTTTAAAAAAAACACACCTGATACACAAGATGTATAATATTATAGTACGTGTTATTGTAGCCTAATTCTAGTCTGTTACCAGAATGTACCTATCAGTCAGGCTTAACGTATTTAGTATATTCAATATGTACCTATTCATGTTTAGCTAATGAGGCTTCGAAAATTTCAGTGCTTGCTTACGTCATGTCATGCACAGGTGTATAGTTAAAAATCTAAATTTAAATTGATATGGGGTTTGGGGTTTGCGTGAGGCATGTAGGTAATAAATAATTACAATTTCGATTTACAAGTGGAACCTTAATCATAACGTTATCAAAAGTAATGTATCGAAAATGAAATAATTTATAAAATAAATCATCAAACTCATTTTTTGGTTTTAATCGCGTGGTGTTTATAACTTTTAGCATTGTTTCAATGCTCAACGTTTCGAAACCTTCACAGGTTTCTTCTTCAGAATTGACTACAACTTGGCTTGACTTGAATCCAACATCGCGAAATCAGAAGAAAAATCCAAATCAACTTAAGTGAAAGCTGGTGAAATAAACATGAACGTTCAACTTTTAATCAAATTGCACCCTAGCCATTATATTTACATCATAAAATAAAATTTGTTATAAAAATGTAGTAGTCCACAAGTCTTGGGTTATGAAGTCAGTTATGTATTTTGGCAAAGGTCATTAAAATGAGCAATAAACTGGGGTGTTTCAACCTGACTGGGAATGTGGGCGGAACATCAATTGTATACGAGCCTCAATAGAAGCCCTATTCGATGGTTCATTTCTATTGTAATTAATTACGCATCTTCACAAACAATATCTATAAAAGGCTTTGTATTGACTGACTGACTGGCAACGCACAGCCAAAACCGCTGATAATATAGATAGAGGGTTGAAATTTGGAGAGTGTGTTCTTTATGTGATGTAGGCATCCGATAAGAAAGGATTATTAAAAATTCCCACGGGATCAGGACTTATGGGGGTAAAACCGCGGGACACAGCTAGTTTTTAGGGTTTCGTAGCCAAATGGCAACAAACGGAACCCTTATAGATTCGTCATGTCTGTCTGTCCGTCCGTCCGTATGTCACAGCCACTTTTTTCCGAAACTATAAGAGCTATACTGTTGAAACTTGGCAAGTAGATGTATTCGGTGAACCGCATTTAGATTTTTACGCAAAAATAGAAAAAAAAACAATAAATTTTTGGGGTTCCCCATTCTTAGAACAGAAACCTTTTTTTTCATTAAACCTATCCTTGTGGGGTATCTGTAGATAGGTCTTTAAAAATGATATTGAGGTTTCTAATATCATTTTCTTTCCAAAGTGGTAAAATGTGTGCAACTTCTAACTGTAACTTCTAAAATAAGAGAATGATAAAACTAAAAAAAATATATGATGTACATTACCATGTAAACTTCCACCGAAAATTGGTTTGAACGAGATCTAGTAAGTAGTTTTTTTTTAATACGTCATATATCGGAAACCGTAATTTACCTTTCAAAACAAAACCTGTTGTATTGATAATGGTACGGTACCTTTCGTGCGCGAGTCCGACTCGCACTTGACCGGTTTTTATCAAAAGGCTTTGTCGTGACTGACTGACTGATCATCGCACAGCCTCATCCGCTGGCAGTAGAGGACTAAAATTTGGAGAGTGTGTTCTTTATGTGATGTATGCATACGATAAGAAAGGATTATTAAAAATTCCCACGGGATCGGAACTTAAGCGGGTAAAAAACAGCTAGTCTATATTTTAAAAGGCTTTGTCCTGTCTGACTGACAACGCACAGCCTAAACCGCTGATGATAGAGGGTTGAAATTTGGAGAGCGTGTTCTTTATGTGACGTAGGAAAAGAAAGGATTCTCACGGCATCGGGACTTATGCAGGTAAAACCGCGGGACATTTAGTATAGTATTTTTTAACCTCTAGTTCACATATACACATAGTGGAGTACATGTTATACACGGAACAGTTCTCCCGACCTCAGCAATTTATGTACCCAATCAAGCATAGAATTCCGACAAGAAAAGCATTGAGAAACGATATGGATATCTTGAATATTCATAAGACCTCAAACTTTTATGGTAGGAGGGCCAGTCATTATCTCATTCCTAGACTGCACAACAAATTGCCTGTAGATCTGAGAAATTCACTGAATGTGAAAAACGTAAAACATAAATTAAAACAGTACTACATGCATATAATTAAAAAAGAGTTTAAATGTGTTTAATGTATTTGTATTTTGTATCTAAAGCTTATATAATTAACTACTACTTTTCAATATTGTAAATACTACTTAAATATCTAATATACAGTAATAGACTGTCTCAGCTAGTTGCACCATCTAAACTTTTCAATCCGCCCTTTGTTGAAAACTTGTTTACGAGCGAGCTGCACTCGGCAGGCGGCGCGGCGCACGCACAATGCGCGTGCATCTATCAGCTGAGTGTGAGGCGGTAGTAAGTTATTTTCTTTTGTTGGAAGGTTGAAAATAATTTGTCAAGTAGGTAAGCTATGTCTGTGTGTGTGATAAGTACTTTTTATTTGGAACATTTCAAGCTTTTTTCTTTGTGATTGTAATAGTGATAAATAGTGATTGATGATAAATATGGGTGCTAAGACAAACCCAATTTGGGTTTATTGGCACTTTCTTAAACTACTTTAGACTAAGACATTTGTACGAAATTTTGTTAAATAAATAAATAACATACCTACAATCTTTATCAAAACCATGCTTTAGCCAGAAAACATCCTGTCGGTATTCAAGTATTATTACAGACAGATCCTTTCCTGAACCCTATGGGTGGGTTTATTTTAAATCCACCTAAATACGGTTATCGCACCTCTCTTCGTGCTATAAACCCGTGTTCGAGGCACGACCACACTGACCTCCATGGTACAAGTCGCTGGACAGGTCATAGCGAACTCAATTTTGTGCCTATTTGATCTGCGCCATATTGCGCTGTTGTCGCACATTTTCTATTGAAAGTGATGGTGACCGTCTCCGGAACTATTAGTTCCACGGACGGCCACCATCACTTTCAATAGAAAATGCGCGACAACAGCGCAACATGGCGCAAATCAAATCGGCACAAAGATCTAATGTCATTTTGTATGGTATACCAATTCCAGCGTACTTGTATAGTTTAATTTCAGTGCACGACCATCATGGAGCCGGGCTGTAAACAAGACACACGCACCCCGATCGATCGCAGACGCGTAAAGACCACCCGAATCTTTACACGTGTCCTTGTAGCTTTCTACCCAGACATTTTCCTTACTTATTCAGAATATTTTTCGCTACCTACCTGAGAATTTGTAACATTTTAACGAAGGTCAAAATAGTAACGCAATCATGAAACCAAAAGATTGCTTGAATTTCTGAGTTCAAGGGTGTTTGGAAAATCAATGACGAGTCTTAGGATTAATAATAATAATTAGCCCGATGATTCGTCCCACTGTCGAAGAGGGGAAAGGGCCTCCTCTTAATAGGCTTAGAACCCACTGCGATTAAACGCAAGCGGTTTCCGAATAGATGAAAACACAGAACTGCGTATCTACAAGCAAAATCAGACATTTAAAAAAACGCTAATGCGTGGGCTTGTATAGAAAGCTATGTGTTGCATTTTTTTACGGTTTCAGACCTACGGAAAATCTACGCAGGCGTTTAATCGCAGTGCGTACACGCTCTTACACCCGTATTTAATTTTAAAGTAAATTGTAAGTAATATGTCTTGTCACTTTCTCGTTGACGTTAAAAATCACTAGCAAGAGCGAGGCAGGGCATTACTTAGCCAAAGTAATCATTTAGATTCGTCTATAAATACGGGTGCTAGAGGGTTAGGCCGTAACACTCGTACCTACTTGTAGTCAATTCTAATAGACCGAGATCCCAGAAGTGGCAGACCTCACGTATTTTCTGACGAACGAAATGTGGTCGATTGAGTAGTGTTAGTATGTACTAAGAACGCATGCCTACTTGCTAGCCTGCTGCGACGACCAATTCTGAGATATCGTGAGTGAAAATACGTGAGGTCTGCCACTTCTGGGATCTCGGTCTATAAGTAATTACTTGTCTAAGTAATGTGTCTGTCACATTTTCCAAGACGTTGAAAATCACTGACAAAAGCGAGACAAGTGCAATACTTTAGCCATAGTAATTACTCGGGTTCTCTATAAATACAGAGGTAAGACGTTATGGGAGCCTAATCTGGATTGGCGAATATCCCATGCCTTCAGACCGTGGTGAGTCTTTGGACATGTCGTAGGTTTCCTCACGATCGCGATGTTTTCCATTACCTACCACAAGAGCGATGTTTTTAGCGCAACATAACTTTTTCACAATAAAAAGACATCGGTACGCGGTTAGGATAAATGAATTGAGATAAAGGCAGTTTGCTAAAGAAGATTGATTGAGGTCAGAAGTAAATTGGAGCGTGGCCGTGGCAGCTGCGAAGCCGAAAACCGCAATGCCTTGGGGTCAACCAACGCGACGGATGAAACTTTATACGGATCCGAAGCTGTATTGTGTTCGGTTCGCAATTAATTGCACAGACAAACGGCATGTATTACTTTAGCTCAGGGGTTCCCAAACTTATTTTGTCTACCGCCCACTTTGGGAATAAATTATTTTTAAACTTACACGATTTCCGTCCATCATTATAATTAGACACGGGTACCGGCCGTGGTCCCGAGAAGACTCCACGGTCTTCTCGGGACCACGGCCGGCATAACCCGTTTGCCGAAACGTCTAGGTAATTAAACACAATGATTACCTTTAACGCGATCTAGAACCGTGTCTAATTATAATAATAAATTATTTCTAACGCCCTTCCCTTTTTTCACCTACTTAAAAACCACTATAACTTCAAATGTAATTAATTATTGTAAGCTATATTAGCAGACATTTTGGTATGATTTTGATTTTATTTATTCAATAAAACAGGACATATATGAGAAATACACGGAGAGAAATATCGAACCAAGATAATTTGAGCCATTTCTTAATTAATATTAGTTGATGTTCACATGTTATAGTCAAGAGTCGAGAGCTCAGTCGGTGTCTAAGAGTACTCCTAGCTAGATGAAATTACAAATTAGCCTCTACACAAAGCCCTCATTTTTCTGGGTTTCTTACCGCCCCCCATTAGGCCTGCAGCGCCCACAAGGGGGCGTTATAGCCCACTTTGGGAACCCCTGCTTTAGCTAATCTCGACAACAAAACGAATGGAAGTAAAAAGTTTTACTTTTATTTTCTCTGCGGTGAAAATACGTAATTTAGTGTCGAGACGTTTTATGGTACCGCTATTGCGCGAGGAGAGGACGGTGGTGGATTATGGTCCATATCCTGAATGGCCGGTGTTCCTGCGCAATACTTTCTGTCGATAACAGAATGCCTACGGGTATCCATCTTACCTTTGCAGACGTTTTACAAATACTAGTATACAGGTGCCGGCAAACATCTTGGAAATTTCTGACGTGGAAGGGGTAAGTTCACGCAGTACATTTACGTGCGACTTTGATGAAATATCTACTTCTGCGCATACGCCATTTTTTCTTTAGATGTTTGTCGGTACCTGTACGTACTTATATTACCTACTAGCAGAGTCCCGCGGTTTCACCCGCGTAAGTCTCGATCCCGTGGGAATATCGGGATCAAAAGTAGCCTATGTTACTCAATGTGAATGTAGCTTTTTGAAATCAGTTGAGTATATTCATTACAAACACACACAAACATACAAATCTTTCCTCTTTATAATATTAAGAACTACCGCCGAGAGCGGTCTCTTCCAGGCACCTTTTGTACATTTCAAGTACAAATAATGATAAAGTCGGTTATACATGGCCGTAAGTAACCTCTTACACAATCGCTCTTATATACAGACAAAGGTATTATTAATGACTTTTCCTTGTTAAAAACAAATAAACATTACCTCCTTATCAGTACGTATTATTTATTTGTTACACTTACAGATAATGTATTGTGCCTTTGCTTTGTGTACTGTAGGAAATATGCTATTACTAGCTGCGTACCGCGGTTTCACCCGAAGAAGTCCCGATCCGGCGGGAGTATCGGGATAATATGTATATAGTAGCCTATGTGATGCCGATGCACTTCAAATAAATAAAACCTTTGTCTAATTATAGCAAATTTTTGTATCGATAATAAAGCCTGTGTTAGTCTAGGGCGGCTTGAATCCCACGCTTCACTCAGGACTCTAGGACTAGGAATACTCCCTCGCTTCGCTGAGGAGTTAAAATTGTAATAATTTACCTTTGTCAGTATACTCTAGCTAGAGTCCTTTGCTACGCTCTGGATTCAATATGACTCTCTCTTCTACATAAGACAGTGCTTTAGTATCTCGGTGCATAAACTTCTACCCCCTTACTTATATACGATGACTAAGTTTATGTACCGTTTGTTACTGGCTGTTAACTTAGAAACTACATGTCACAGACAAACGTTCCATCATCATCCGAGCGTTGTTCCCGGTTGCATCCCTCTCGAGAGCCCGGGGTCCGCTTTCCTACTTTTACGTCTCCACTTCGCACGATCTTCGGCATCCCGTGTAGTGGGCCATTTGCACGCATATCCGATCTTACAACGTCAAGCCAGCACTTCTTGGGTCTTCCCAATCTGCCGCGGCCGGGCGGAGGCGCCATGGCAAGACATTTGTTTCCCACGTAACTAGCCGGTTTTCGTAGAACGTGGCCGTACCACCGTAAGCGGCATTCTTGCAGTTTGTCTGCAATGTCTCGGACATGAAGGCTGCCCCTGATGCGGGAGTTTCTGACGCGGTCTTTTCGCGTCACTCCACACATCCAGCGCAGCATCTTCATCTCCGTGACACGCAGCTCCTGCTTATGTCGCTCAAGCAATGGCCACGCCTCACTACCATACAAAAGGACAGGTCTAATGATCGTTTTATAGACCTGTCCCTTCAGTTTAACCGGCATTTTCGGGTCACAGATGACACCAGTTACCTCTCGCCACTTGGCCCAAGCTGCCGAAATGCGGGACTTGACGTCACAATCGATGTCGCCGGACTCGTGAAGCACAGATCCCAAGTACTTAAACTGGTCTGTCCGCTCGACCATGTGACCGTCAACGCAGACAGGTGTGGGATCTGTGGTATTGCTAGCCAAGTATTCGGTCTTCGCTACGTTGAGTTGCAAACCGCCGTTCTCAAGTGACTCTTTCCAAGCATTTACACGCCTTCCAAGCCGTCGCTTATCCGAGTCCGCTAGCGCAATATCATCAGCATACATGAGCATCCACGGGGGCTGCTCGTGTGCGTCTCGGATGACTACGGACAGTGCGTCCAGTATTACGCTAAACAGAAACGGACTTAGGACGGATCCTTGGTGGACTCCGACTGTAATGGGAAAAGATTTAGTGTCACCAACAGCAGTTCGCACCACTGAATCGGAATTTCGGTACATGTCCCGGATGGTTTCAATATAAGTTTCAGGCACCCCTTTGGACCGCAGCGCCCACCAGATCATCACGCGAGGAACACAGTCGAAGGCCTTCTGCAAGTCCAGGAACAGAAAATGCAGAGGCGTATTCTTCGTTCTGTATTTCTCCATAACGATCCTTAGGGCGAAAACAGGGTCCATGGTACCATGACCGGGGCGGAAACCATACTGGCCCTCCGAGACAGTGCACTCCTGCCGGATCCGAGAGTCAACTATACGCTCGTAGAGCTTCATGGTGTGGGACATGACCTTTATACCACGATAACTTCCACACTCCTGCACAGATCCCTTGCCCTTGAACACTGGAGTGATAACACTCAGTCTCCATTGGGCGGGGATTCTGCCGGTCTCGAGTATGCGGTTAAAAAGGTTGGTTAAGATGCCCACACCACGAGAACCCATAGCCTTCCATACTTCGATGGGGACTCCATCGGCGCCGACAGCTTTCCGATTCTTCATGCAGCGAAGAGCCTTGCGCACCTCCTCAGGCGTAATCAGTGGCACAAGTCCTAGATTCGGAGGGAGTTCCGGTGGCTGCACCTCTTTATACTGCTTATTGAGCAGTTCGTGGAAATAAGAGCGCCACCTCTCCTTCACCGCGAGGTCCTCGCATAGCAGGTTACCATTAGGATCTTTTACACAGCGGCACTTGGATATATCCTGTGCCGCTTTGATCCTAGAACGTGCCAACTTATAAATAAGCTTCTGCCCCTCAGACGTTTCCAACTTATCGTACAGTGGCTGTAAGTGGTCCCGTCTGGCTCTGGCTACTGCTCTCTTTGTGGCACGTTTGGCAGACCTGTACGCGTCGCGATCTTCAGGAGAGTTGGACGCTTGCCACTTTTTAAAGAGGGCTTTCTTCACCCTAGTCTCCCTCTGGACTGTGTCGTTCCACCACCAAGTTTCCTTGTCACACTTGCGTCCTCCCTTAGACATACCGAGGACCGACCGCGCCGAATCAGCGATAGACACCTGAATCCGGTCCCAGTGTTCCTGCACCGATTCGCCTTCAGCATTGGCACATTTGTCGCCGATTGCTGAGGCGAGCATCTGGGACTTGACTTCATCAAGCCTCCACCATCTGATTCGGCGCTGACATGGTTCCGGTCGTTTGTCTTTGGTCTTTACACAGAGATCCATGACAAGGATACGGTGTTGGGCAGTGAGACTCTCACCGGGTATGACTTTGCAGTTGGCCACGTTGCCGATGTGGTGTCTCCTAGTGATTAGAAAATCGATTTGGGTAGCGCGCCCCCCGCTCCTGTAGGTGATCAAGTGGTCGGACTTCTTTTTGAAATAAGTGTTCACGAGTGCCAGGACGGCAGTGGCACACGTACGCAGAATTTCTTCCCCTTCCGCATTCCGACTGCCATACCCGAAGCCTCCATGAAAACGTTCAAATTCCACCCCCATCTCACCCACATGACCGTTCAGGTCACCACCCAAAACGATTCCCTGCGACAACGGGATTGCCCCAAGTACCTCGCCAAGTTTATCCCAAAACGACCTCTTATCAGCGTCGCTACAACCGACCTGTGGCGCGTAAGCACTTACTAGGTGAGTAGGAACCCCCCCAATAAGCACCTTCACGCACATAAGTCGGTCGCTAAAGCGATTCACCTCCAAGATATCGTCATGCAACCCCTCAGCGAGCACCACAGCCACCCCGTTCTCTCCACCAGGTGCACCCGTGTAGATCAGCTTGTAGCCATTCCCAATGAGCCGGGATCTGCTGCCTTTCCATCGAGTCTCCTGCAGGAACGCCACGGCCACCTTCCGCCTGGAAAGTACGTCGGCTAGCTCCCTCGCGCGTCCGGTTAGCGTGCCAATGTTCCACGTTGCGAAGCGGAGTTTCGGGGCTCGCGTCTTTAACCGTGCCCGCCCGTGGCACGGTAGCCCTAGTCCACTTGCCACAGGAGTCGGATGATGTCACAGGATGTCACAGACAAACGTTACATAAAGTTATTTATCGTTTATAAGTAAGGGGGTTATTGTCTAAAAATCCACAAAATAATTACTCAAATCAAATCCTGATAAAGATCAAAGCAAAACTATAACATTTTAAAATCTTTCTTTAAAAAATCCCGTTTACGAAGCCTTTAAATACAAAAGTTGTATTGTTTCGGAGTTCCGAAATAGAAGATCGCGATACCAGAAAGCAAAAAGCACAAAAACAACGCTAGGAGTAGTGCGCCAAGCCACGTTAATTTATACCAGCCCGACGACAGCCTTAAGTTAATCTGAAAATTGAATTCCGCTGTACAGTAGTCGTGCCAAATGAATTTACTATTTTTAACAGACTTCCAAAAAAGGAGGAGGTTCGCAATTCGTCGGGTTATTTTTATAAATAATAGATGAAGCAATGCTTGCGAAAATACAGCGTATGAGTCACCGACGCCGCGCCAGTAGACTAATTGGTTCAAGTCGTGATCCCGGTTTGAGTAAGATGCGGGTTCGAATCCAGCCGTGCGTCGTGCGTTGTGGTTTTGCAGAAGTATTGTTTCTTTAAAATATTTCTATACTAGGCTACTTTTGATCCCGATATTCCCACTGCATCGGGACTTAGGCTGGTGAAACCGCGCGACAAACCTAGTACCTAATATTTTCAATATGTTCCGAAGTATATCTGTGTCATAATTTCGGAAGCAATCTTGCCATCTGCTTAGCGATTCCCTTTACCGTCGTAGAAGTTTGGGGCCGTGTTTGAAGTTATTGCTCGTGCGGCATTATAAATATTGAAATTACAAGCGAGGAAAGCTATCAAAGTTTGCCTTGCGATCTATGATATCCATTTTTTGGGTTTTGTTCAACTTTAAATAGAGTAAGTATTATTTACTACGTGTATTTTTAATATATTAAAGCTAAGGCTAGATGTCTAGTAATAAGCTTCTTCCTATCTTCTAGATAAGCGTGATGTATCTTAGACCACATCTAACGCAAATTACATAATAAAAGTCTTAGAAAATCTAGACAATTGTGAACATGTTACAAAAATTATAGCGGTAACAGAAAAACCATCATCAGTGAAAATTTCAACTGTCTAGCTATCACGGTTCATGAGATACAGCCTGGTGACAGACAGACAGCCCCATGTCAAAACTGATTTAACAATATAATATGTCACCACTTGGCGGCCAACATTTAGACTTGCAGGCTGGGTCCGCTGTACCATCAGGCCAATCCCAGGAGCAACCGTCCGGGATCATTTATAGACAGATCGTGTCCCCAAACGCTAGTGTGTTCAGTTCTCTATAAAGGAGAGCAGCCTCGTGCCCAAGTGACAGACACACAAACAACCCAGAGACCCAGTTCTCTGTGCCTACGGATATATGTTATAGCGTCCCCAACTGTGACCAGTAAGGGTATAAAGGCCGGTCCGGTGACGGTCCGCTGTACCGTCAGGCCACCCCCAGCGGCAACCGTCAGGGCTTTAGACAGATCGTGTCTCCAAATGCTAGATTCGGTTCTCTTAAAGGAGAGCTACCTTGTGCCCAAAATGGCACTACCAGATTGACACACAAACAGTGGAGTCTTTGTAAAAGGTTTCCGTTTTTATCCTTTTCGTACAGAACCCTAAATCCAGTCACATCACATCGCCATCGGCTTCACAAAGCTGGTACCTAACTGGCAACCATTGCTAATACGCTACGGCATACGGCCTTGATTCCAAAGCTGCACAAGTACCGTTCGGTGCCGATCACTGCGGGGTGAACACTCTCGACGACTGGGTCATGCGCGATGAACCTTCAACTGCCTACGTACAGTACGAACCAGAACAGATTTGTGAATCATCTAGGTGTTCGGTGAAGAATTTGCGAAATTAAAATGATTGTTTCCGGTCACTTTTGTGAAATTGTTGAACAAAGTTGATTGTTGGTAAAAAATGGCCCATGTTATGACGCATACTTAGGAAATTTTAGCACTGAAAATATTTAATACTAGCTGCGTCCCTCGGTTTCAGCCGCGTAAGTCCTGATCCCGTGGAAATAACGGGATCAAAAGTAGCCTATGTAACTCTTCGATAATGTAATAATATTTAGTGAAATATTTTTTCTTTATAGTAGTTTTTGAGTTTATTTCACTCATTTATTTTATTTCTTAAATTTAAGTTTTTATAAAAATAAACTACATACAAAATATATACATTACTACAAAACCTATAAACAAAATTCCATCTAAGTAACAAACTTATATAAAATTCTATCTACAAGTCCTATAAACAATGTATAAATTTTGTACAAAAACAGTAAATTACTATAAAATTGAGTTTATTATTATTACAAACATACAGACACACACACACACACACGCGCAAATACAAATCTTTCCTCTATATAATATTAGTGTAGACTAGCTGCGCCTCCCTATCCCACGGGAATAGTAACATATGTGCGAATTCAGATCTCCAGCTATCGGCACAGCCAACTCAATTATAAAACCTTATACTATACTACGCTATCGGGTTGAAATTGAAATCGTTCTGGATCCATTTTGTGTCTTTTGAAGAACTTGTTAAAGTCTCAATTCAAAATTGCTGAATCAAAGACATATAATAAATGCGGGAGAAAAAACGCGGCTGCTTACAACGTGCTTACAAAGTTTAATAATCCGGGGTCAGATCGAGATGACATCGTGCCTCTAAAAGGGAGACTAATAAAAAAGTCACTAAAAGCGCTACTAGGTTGGGATTTTATAACCGTAATAAAGTCCAAATTAATGACGAAGTACTAGACCTGTGTCACGTAGACGTGCTCGTGAGATAGTTATTTGATATAGCTTAGGTTTGTGGCTTCGATCGAACAATTATTTGTTTAAATAAAATTCAAAGTCCTCACTGATTATCTGAATAACTGAGCTAATTTATCACTGCAGGGCCCAAACCGATGGTCCTAGGGAAATGTATTCTTTGTCATGTGTAGGCGCAATTAAACCTTAGCCATTAACAATGATTTTTTTCCTACGGGATCGGGAATGACGCGGGTGAAGCTGCAGGCCCCCCCTAGTATCAACCGTAGTTCTCTTGTTCTCAAGTGTTTCAGTTTCAAGGGTTTGAGGCACACAAGGTCAAAGATATAAGGCCGCAGCTTAAAAAAATCATTAACTTGAGAGCTCCACAACATTTATTCTTGGCTACCTAATTCTAAGCATTTTTATACTGTGAAATTCATAGCTCAATCAAAAAAAACTAAGGTAAGTAACCTAATGCACGGTGTGTCATCTCATCTTACATCTTTCGACTACTGACTAAATTACAGGAACATGTTACTCTAATTTACAAGTCTGAAGCAGACAGGCGCAGGCAATATATCATCTACAATACAAGTAAGATCAAAAGAACTGGATTAGACAAAACTCTATTGTCAAGTAAATTGCCTATTTCGCCCGACGCATCCAAATAAGTCGGGGAAATTCTCAAATATATTTCGCACCCGAGAAGCTAATCTCCATATCATTCCAACATCGCACCATCTGTTCCATCCTGTCAGATAGCAATAAGCAATAGATCCCATAAGTTAAGAGTACTACCTACTCGTTCTCAATACAAACGCAGTCGACTGTTTCCTCCCTGGACAAAGACATTAGAGCAAATATGTTTATGCCATAAAACCTATATCTGCCATGACCATGCCCCTACGTTTTAGTTTTAATATGAATAGACTTAAAATTCAGTAAAAAATAGGAAATAAAAAAAATAAAACGTAGGTATACATGGTCATGAGTCATGGCTGATATGGGAATTATAGCATAAACATGTTTTTTCTAATACCTTTATCCAGGGAGGAAACAGTCGACTACCTTTGTATGGAGTGGAGAATGAGTAAGTTGACTCTCCTCTTAACTCGTGGGATCTGTATGTAACTATGTATGGAGAAAAGAGTATGTAGACCTGTCCCCTTAACCTTTTTATTTTTGCAAAGGGTTTTATGTCAAAAAAACAACGAGCACGGATTGCCATCTGTGCGCTCGTTCGTTGTAAAACAAGTCTTGACTTGTCGTCTTAAATCGAGGCATTTTACAATTAAAATAACTTTAGAGCAGCGTCCCCCAACAATTTAATTCAAGCTAGAATAAAAAAACAGCCGAAATAATGCTTCATGGCTTAATTCAGTCGTCGGAACGTGGCGTAATCAACTTAACTAACAGAAGCGAAAGGGGACAACTTTCACGTCCCTTTATATTATTAGACGAGAGTTCGAAGGCCAGTCTGGGATATAGACAACATGTGTGTCTGTTTTAACAAAAGGAACAAGACAGGCCAAGTGCGATTATCCGCTGAATATTTGCTTCAGACGCGTAATATCTCACGAATCTACTTCTACACTTTGTAATCGTGAACATGCGTTTCAAAGTTTTCTGAACCAGGCAAAAGATTCAAGCGCGCGGCTGATGTTTCCATTAAACATACCTACTTTAAATGGTTGCCTGGAAGAGCTTTTATCGATAAGGCCGCCCATTGTAAGTACCTATGTTTTTCTCAGTTTTAAGATTTCTAATAAAAAATGCGTTTATTTTGTTTATCTATTTTTCTGTGTTCTCCTTGCAATTTAGGGCGATTTTAGTGATATGCTCACGCACGCGGGATTTCCATTAACGCCTTTATTTTGTAAATATTTGTTACAATACAATATACCATCAATCGATTACCTATCTATCGACTTCTCATCAACGGAACTTAAGTTGTTTAAATAGATGGGCACAAATCAGCACAACATCTACAGTTTTGAGAGATTTAGTGGGACCTGAAAACTTCAAAACGATTTGAAAATAATCTGCAGCGCTGTATCAGATGTACAGACAGACAAACAGAGAGCGTAAGTTGAACGACCTGGCTGCCGCTACATTACTCATACACATGCATCTTGTCGTGTTTGTGGCGCAGTAGGCCTGTCTGAACAATGAGCACTTCAAGGAACTCGGTGAGAGCCTGAGAAGTAAGAGTGGACGTGGGTGAAGCGAGGTCCACCCACGAGGATGTCGCCATTTATGGTCAGCGGAAATAGGGTTGCCAACACGTTTTCCAAACTATACGCTAAAAAATAAAGTACGCTCTGTAAAAATATAGTATTTTTGTCGACTGATTGCAAAAGACAAAAATTGGACCTATTATTATTCATTGCCGTCCGGAATGGAATGTTTGTCCGGAAGTCTATAAAACGATATTTTCTTTTGCTTCATTCGTTACCTAATAACTAGCTACTCCCCGCGGTTCTACCTGCTTAAGTCCCGTTCCTCTTGCTGTTTTGTCCAGAAATCTGTATTCCATATTTATTTTATAAATATGGTATTTTCGCGTAATTTATGTTTTTTCAAAAGTACGCTGAGCTGAAATACTATATTTATTTTATAGTAAGGTTGGCAACCCTAATCGGAAGCCTTAGCTTCGGTAACGAGTAACGAGACCCATGCATAGAATTAGAAATGTTGTTGTTTTTTGTTGGATGACATAGAAAGTAAGTGTAGGAGGACATTGATTATTGAATACTATAATTTAGCGAAATTAGTTTATCACAATGATTGATAGACACGACAATATGAAAGTTTAATGCTACGAGTGCTAGCAGTGGTTTATTGGCTGTGCTCATGGTGCGGGGGTCAAATGTAGGTTATCGTCGAACTAAATTAGTTTCCAAGAAAATATAAAACTGTAATATTAGTTTAAATAGCAGTTTAAACTGCTACTAACTCCCTACAGACTAAAGTCTATACTTCTATATCCTACTAATATTATAAATGTGAAAGTTTGTGAGGATGGATGTTTGTTACTCTTTCACGCAAAAACTACTGAACCGATTGCGATGAAACTTGGAATATAGATAGCTGGACACCTAGAATAACACAGGCTACTTTTTATCCCATAATTCCCGCGGGATCGGGACTTACGCGGGTGAAACCGCGGGGCGCAGCTAGTTATCTATATGTAAACTTCTATCTATACTTAATATCATAAATGCGAAGCTAACAGCCGCATACAGAACAGGCACTTAAAATTTGAGGTCTACTTATTAATAATTAAGCAGCTTCTAAATTCAAAGTTAGTATGGGAACTTTTGACTTTGAGAGATGCTTAATTGTTTAAGTAGATCTCAAATTTCGAGTACTAGCGTTTCTGTATTCGGCCGTTACTCTGTCTATTACGTTTTGACGTTTAAGCCGCTGAGCCGATTTTGGTGAATTTGGGTACCTATAGAGATAGAAGGAACCTTGGAAAAGGACATTAGGCTAATTTTGATCCCGATATTCCCGCGGGACAGGGACAGACGTGGGTGGTAGACAGTACCTAAGTACAAACGCTTTTATAAGTAGGTAGGTACAAATGAGAGAGTTAGTCACAACACCTAAACAAGATAATAAAGACATAACACCAAAATATTTTCTGTACATATACCTACATAAAACGAAAATTTCCATAAGCCGGTGCGTTTCATTTACGTATGTTTACCAAAAGTGCGCCTGTTTGCGCCCTATATGGCCGGTCAATATTTGCCGTGGAGGGACGGTGGATCTCCACTGTGATGATAATGTAGGATATTAAGCTAAATACGGACGACAAGCGGGGTACAGACAGACAATATCATGAATACATGTATAAAACTCGGATTAAAAGGTAATCCTGGCTGGATTATGGTCTTGTAATGGGCTTGCATGGCGTGGTAAGGTATGAAATGACTAAAGTTTTTGGTGTGACACTACGTATACTAGCGTTTCTTAAACTTTTTCGGTGACGCACCCTTTTGGAAAGACAAATATTTGAAGGAGCCCTAAAATTTATTATCAGTAATAAAATTTCGCCTTTCGCCGAAAAACTATCCCTTTACATTCTGTACTAAAAATCTTCGTAGTTAAAATTAAACAATTTTATTATTAAAATATTTTTTTAACTTGCAATTTACCTACCTAGTTTGTCCGGGTGGAATCTTGCAAGATAAATTTGACGCACTTCCCGGTTACTAAATGAGCTGATATTTTGCATACAGGTGAAAATCATGGGATAGTATTGTTCGCAGATGATACCTCATTGGTATTTAAAGTAAAAAGACGACAATCTAATATTGACGACGTGAACAATGCTCTCTCTAGATTAGTATATTGGTTTAATGTTAATAATATGCTACTAAATGGATCTAAAACTAAATGTATTCGATTCACACTACCAAATGTAAAACAAGTTAAAACTTCTGTAAAAATTGATAATGAGGAGATCGAAATAGTCGATAAAGCTGTCTTTCTGGGTATAACTTTAGACGCTAAGCTTCAATGGGGCCCACACGTGGAAGCTCTGTCGAAAAGGCTTAGTTCCGCAGCTTACGCAGTTAAGAAAATCCGGGAATACACAGATGTTGAGACGGCCCGCCTAGTCTACTTCAGTTACTTTCACAGCATCATGTCATATGGTATCCTGCTGTGGGGGTGTGCTGCTGACATAGAAACCATTTTTGTTTTGCAAAAGAGAGCGGTGCGAGCTATCTACAAAATGGGCCCCAGGGAATCGCTTGAAGAAAAGTTTAAAGAGATAAACATTTTAACTGTTTACTCTCAATACATTTATGAAAATCTGCTATACGTACATAAGAATAAATCAAGTAAATTTCACAAATACAGTGATGTCCGTCAGGTTAATTTGAGACACAAGGATGATCTGACTGTGCCCTATAGTAGGCTCCAGAAAATAAGTAAGTCGTTCTGTAGCACTAGTGTACTTTATTATAATAAACTACCTGAAGACGTGTTTGACATGTCCATTACAAGTTTCAAAAAATATATTAAACTTAAATTGTGTAATAAGGCGTACTATAGCACGTCAAAATATTTTGATGAGAAGAATCCATGGACATGATTGTTAACTGCTCCTGTTCAGATTAAGATCTGTATTATGACGATTGTAATATAAAACACGATAAAAAAAATAATTGGAAAAAAAAACCCCATGAGTTTCTTGTGGTTTCTTCTCATCGGAGGGCGCGTTCCGAAACCTCGGTAAATTAAAATCTCGACGTTTCAAAACGTACGTATGTGTGTATAATATACGTTCTAAATGAATAAAAAAATTTGAGTTTTTTTTGAGTTGAGTTGAAGTCGCGTGACAATGCAATATTTTATTCCAATTAAGGAGTATTTGCTTGATAATTTTTTCTCGTACTTCCGCGGAGCCCTACATATGCTTTGCGGATTCCATGGGCTGCGTGGAGCACACTTTAAGAATGACTGCTCTATAGGTACTTTTAGCAGAATGCAGGTTGGTACTACCGACAGTACTTATGAACTTATGAGAAGATATTACTTTTAATACGTTTGTTGCCTACACGATTATAGAGCGATGAGTACCTATAGAAACCTACCTACTCCAACCAACAATGTCCCGGGAACTACACCGCCATTAAACACATGGATTACTTACTTGCTTACGCATAGTATACTACAATTATTTGAACGTCCTATATGAGTTTCGAAACAAGATAATGTGATGACGGCTGATGGAGATTAGAAGAAATTATTACGTCTGTAATAAATAACTTAGAGAACACATAAGATGAGAACAAGATAAACCCCAGATATGAGGGAAAGAGGCATATTTATTGAACACATTATCTTTGCAAAGTGCTATGTTGAAAGTTGTTTGCATAGTTGGCTGTGCTATCTTAATCTTTCTATCTATCTATAATATACTAACTGCGTCCCGCGGTTTCACCCGCGTAAGTCCCGACTCCGTGGGAATATCGGGATCAAAATTAGCATATGTTACTCCTCGATAATGTAGCTTTCTTTTGGTGAAAGAATTTTTGAAATCGGTCTAGTAGTTTTTGAGTTCATTCATTACAAACATACGACACACATCACACGATTTAGATAAAATAATGTCGTGTTAGTTATACCTACTATTTATAACTCGAGAACGGCTGGACCGTTTGCGAAGAAACTCGGTATGCAGATTGACTTTTATCCCGATATTCCCGCGGGATCGGGACTTACGCGAGTGCAGCTAGTCTGCTATAAATTGGGTTTGTGGCAACAGCTGTATCGAAGTTTTATGTGCCTGCATTTAGCACCCGTATAGCCTACGCAGGTATGTAAGGGCCACAGCCTATTCAGGCATTCGAAGGTCACCATACACCTCGCAAAATACCGCACCGATCCCTAAAACCAATACTATATCTCGGGCTGTTTTATCGACCTGTTTGCAAATAGGACTTACGTGGAACAAATTAATTACATTACCATAAAAAACTATGGTTGTTTTTACACGAGGATTATAAGGTTTATCTCAGTCTGCCCTGCGCTCACAGCCTTCAGAAGCAAATACTTTACCTTTTAACTACCCTAAGTACCTGTTGTTTAGGGTACCTACCTTCCGAAATATCTCCCAGGCAACCAATATTGGGTACATACCACATACCCGATATTGGTCGAAGAAGAAAAGATTTCCAGACATCCGGATGGCTTATTCAACCCAGGTTGGCCAAGGCCTTAATATAACGTATAACATAAAAATTTGTAGTTTCATTTAACAAAACAGCAAAATGGACCAACTGCGAATTGGACTAAATGCAAATTGGACCAACTGCGAATTGGACCAACCGCGAATTGGACCAACCGCGAATTGGACCATTTTTTGACAAGAGGACCAAATGCGAATTGGACAAATCGCGACTAAACGATCCGGATAGACCAAAGACAAACAAGTTACGCCGTCAACTTCGGCTCATATAACTAGACAGCAAACTCAACAATTTTTGACACAGAATTACTTTCGCATTTTAGTAGTAAAAGAGTAAGGGATCGATAAAACTTATACAACAACGCGAAATGCTGCATGTCGAAATTGCCGTAGTCGGTCTAAATAACGTCCTAGTACATTACGTTAGGCGCCTATCTAGACCCGGTTGGAATTTAACAAGATCTTCTCGTATAATGGTGTGGGCTCCCCTAGTGTTAGAGTTTACAGGTCGCCCTAACGCCTCTAACGTGACCTAACGACTGCTATCAGAGATAACAACCGGGAGAAAATTGTTAACATAATTATGTTCCACGCAAGGTTAATGATAATAATAATAATTAACATTTGTGTCCGAATTTATGGATAAGTAGGTAGTTTTTAGGATTCCGTACCAAAAGGGTAAAAACGGGACCCTTTAACTAAGACTCCACTGTCCGTCTGTCTGTCACCAGACCGTGATAGATAGTTGAAATTTTCACAGAGACATTTCTGTTGCCGCTGTAACAACAAATACTAAAAACAGAATTAAATAAATATTTGACTTCCATACAACAAACGTGGTCTTTTTGTGATGACGGTACGGAACCCTTCGTGCACGAGTCCCAACTCGCACTTGGCCAGTTTTAATTTTGATGATTACTTAGGTAACCCCCGTAAATTAAGTGGGCGCAGATCTTTACCTCAGTTTCGGTTCTCATAAGCTTTAACGATCCATTAAGGTGGCTCTAAAAATTACATTCCTATATTGTATCGGGATTTTCAAAGCTCTCAGAAGCGATTGCACTCCCATTCTAGTTGCCGGAGGTTTTAATCAGTGCCACCCTCCGTCGTTAACTTCAATTTATTAACGTTTTAGATTGAATATTAAATTTAGACTCGACCGAGATTCGAGAGTTTGGACCGAAGACGAAGAAAACATATAATGGGTACAATAGAGTGACATCCATATAGCCTTGTGGACTGATAACCGCTTGGGAGTAAAATTCCTCGAGTGACGCCCAAGATGCAAAGCGAATGTGGCATCGTCGTCGTATGGGGGACGACTATGTACAACAGTGAACGGATAAGGGTTGAGATGATGATGACTATGACTTGTGAACAGTAAAATATGAATTGAGACACAGCAAAAGACATTGTTTTCGATCGTAAAAATGTTTCTTATGCTGCCATACCATACCACTGCAGGATGAGATCGAGATCTGTTATGGTGATAGCGCAGGAGCGCAATAGGTTCGCCGTGGGAATATCGAAATAAAAATTAGCCTAAGTATGTGTTATTCCAAGTGTCCAGCTATCTATTTACCAAGATATTTATTATCGCAAACGCTTTAGCGGTTTTTGAATTTAGGAGCAACAAACATACACGCGAACTTTCACCTCTATAATATTAGTAGAGTTTTTATGTCACGGACATATTTACGAAAAAAATATTGAACCTTTGAGATAATAATATTATGACTTTCTGTCTAGGAATATGTTGTTGAAAGTATTTTATCTCTATTGTTATTTTAGTAGCTAGCTGTCGATTTCAGTTATTATTTCAACAGAATTTAATTACTTTTGGTTAATTGGTTGCTATTGCTACCATACCCCCCCCCCCCATAGTAGGTAGGTAGGTTCATATATCATATTATATTTAAACTAGCAGGGTTCCGCGGTTCGTAAGTCCCAATATCGTAGGAATTTAGAAAAATCATTTCTAAGTGGATACCTATACATGACAAAGAACATACTCTCCAAATTTCATGTAACTAGGACCAGCAGTTTGGGCTCTAGTTCGGTCTGATTGATTGACTAACTGAATGACTTAGTTAAGTCTAAGAGTAAATAGGTTTCTTCTAGGTTTCTGTTACACCGTCGACCTCATAGTCGCTGCCTATCAGGCATATATGAGATGAGGTCAGATAGTAGCCTATCGCATGTAGAAAAGAAAATTAGATTGCATTTAATGTCATTATTAACAAACGACTTAACTAAGGACTGCATCGCGATAAATATTCCGCATGTAGACTATAATTATTAATAATTTTCATCATTGAATCCTAGACAACGATTTTTAAAAAAATATAACCCATCTACCTACCTATAGTAGAAGTTTGAATAAAGCCGATCTGATTCATAATTTATTCACGACAGACAAAGAAACGAAATCAGGAAGACATCCCTTTGGATTCTTCAAGTAGATAAAAAACCCAGGTAGGTATCTACTACAAGTTTCCATATACGGACGAGAACCGTTGGTGAACTGGTAAGTACCTAGAAACGACGAGTCTGGTGACTCATCTCGGAGACGGTTGCAATCGTCCTTGTTTTGTTTACAAGTTCAAGAAGACGCGCTTTCTTATTGGGCTGTTTGAAAAAATCGTTGAGATGACGAATCTAAAGTATACTTAGTTAGGTTTAGGTAGGTACGGAATAACGTGATAAAATTAATCGGAGAATTCGCTCAGATATTTTAGAGTCGATTCGACCACACTGGAATGAGCAACGAAAAGAAATCTAAGCATTAATCGTCTTTTATTCAAGAGACACTCTCGAGCTGTTCAATCGATATTATGAATCTATTGACACCTCATTCAATAAAATCTGTTTAGTTTAGGCGCTACGGTGGAACATTACATAGGTAACATTGACTGCCAAAAACATAACCCTTCTGTAAAAATGTCAATTTTTACGCAGAATTGAATACATTGCTTATTCTAGTTTGGTCGAATCAACCCTTAAGTCCGTATTTTGAGGAGACATGATCTAGTAACTAGTCCCGTCTCCTTGGTAAAAAAAAAACAATGTTTCGAGGGGATGCCGACTAGGTTCATTGCTTAGATGTTTTTGCCTCCTACCAACGAATCCGGAGCCCACGCACAGATGAAATTAAAAATTCACTCGCGGCGAGGTTTGAACTCACGTCTTTACCCCAATGACTTAGCAAGTGAATTTTTGATTATGTAGGTATTTTTCCTTAAAAATATTCTAAGTAAATGTTTGTTAGTGTTTTTAGACTTGTACGCCATGAGAGCGATAGTAGGTACTCGGTAACGGGAGACCGTTTTTAATTAATTAAAAGGTTTAGGTATACCTACCTACCTACCTAATTAAACACCGGATGCGCGCAAAACATAATAATAAAACAGAGTATGGTCGATATTTATTTGTTTAATTAATTTACGGTATCAGAATAATTCGAGTATTATCAGGACATTTGTACATTTCGCAATTAAGTAGGTAGTACCTATATAGGTACTTACCTTATCCCAAATAAATAAAGTATGTAAGTAAGTAGATATTTAGTAATACATACGTTTTAGTATGTAGTTAGGATATTGGTATAATAAATAATATAACTGTCATAGCCCATAGGGCATTAAACCTATAAACCGAGGAAGTTTTTTGGTTTAGGATCTCGTTTTCATCTCGGCATTTGAAATGCGACATCTTGGTCACGGTTAGGCCCCAGTTAGGTACAAAGAGGCACTGGATGGAAGGTCCATGAAACGTTGAGCGTTTTAAATACAGAAATTAAAACGCACAAAAGGATCAAAACTGAAAAAGTCTTCGATTATAATTTTAAAAAATATCCCAACGAATTGACTAATTCCTCCTTTTTTGGAGACGGTTAAAAATAGCGTAACCTCAGAAAAAATACATATCTATATCTAGAATATCTAGGTACCTATTTTGAAAAATCAAATCATTATCTTTTTTATTAGATCGAAAAAGATAATAACATTTTAGAGTTGCAGACTACAAAAAAGGGCTAGGCTTAAGGACGCTACACACATTTAGGTTTGTCTATACGATTTATCGTTGCGATAAAACTGCACAGTTATATCTAACGCCCCTAGTGCCTACACACGTTCAGTTTTATCAGTTGCGATTTCTTTTCGCTTGAAGTAAAGATCGTCAGTTGAACTGTACAGTTCTCAGTTTTGCCTACACACGTACAATTTATTGTAAAGATTTGTCGCATGCGATTTATTTGTAAGATATATCTAAACGTGTGTAGGGCCCTTTACATATTTATATTTATTTTAAATTATTAAAACAAACATGAGGTGAATTTCTCGGGCATCCGGTCATAGTCATAATAACGAAAATATTATTAGAAGTTGCAAGATAATTTGAATTGATCACAATCTACTTATCTCTCTAAACTTCTCAAAGTTTGAGAACAGTAAAAAAATATTACAACCCTTTTCTTGCAGTCGCGTAAAAAAAACATTCAAATAGAAGCTTACAGCTGTTCCGAATTATGCTTATTATTTGTGGCCAATGACCCCAAAATTGGGTTCCTGGCTCTTTGTTTCCTGGGTGGCTCAGGTGCAGAAAGGTAAGATACCTACTAATTAATTTGAAGTATACCTAGTTACTTACACAAAAAGTAAAATTTGTCTGAACCAAAATAGGCCTATGATAAGCGAACACAAGAAAAAGGACAAATAAAAATAAAATATTAAACTCACATTTGGTTCCGATTTCCATTGTTGAGTGAGGATGGTAGTGTTGAAGAATGAAGACAAAGAATCCTTGTTGCTTCTCGTTTGGTCCTTGTATTATCTGCCGGCGTATGAGCAGAGCTCGAGACAACTGCCCCAAACGATCACTGATTCTAAATTAAATATACGACGTTAAACACCCTAGTTCACAACTCGGTATACCGTTGAACCAATTCAATTCAAATTTTTATGGAACTGACTCCCAACTTTCGATCAACAACACAAATGTTTCTGAAATTTGTAAAAAAAACTCGTTGTTTGTCAAAACGGTTGAATGCTCCACTGTGATTGGTTGAAATCAAAAACCGCGCCTCCATTTTCGATTTCATTGATCCTCGATCTAGGAAGCCGTGTTAAAGTTCTAATAAGTTATTTTTTAGAACAAGGATTTTATTTTCTAAAACTTAGATACAGATATTTTTCTAAATTTCATTAGACATAAATTATGTAAAATAAAAGCCGTAAATCGTCTCAGAAATTAATATTAAGACATTTAAATGTCTGCAAATACAACAGTTTCAGAACTACTAGCGACATCTAGTGAGCCATAGAACGGCGTAGTTTTATTCCAGCTGATTTGAACGTTTACCTAGTAATCGACAGATGGCGTTAAATTAAATAATTTTTAATCGACTGCCGCATGCCGCCTTGTGTTGTATTGTATTACAGCAATAAAATTCATACAGGTACGTTTTTGCATATTTTCCTTGAAAATAAATTAAAACAATTGTGTAAGTATCAATAGTTAATAATTTAATAAGTATAACAGGGTCTACTACAATACAAGTACAGATTACACAGTACTTATCATGGTACTTATAAATCGTCATGTTACAAATTGTTATTTTGTAGGTAATAAAATAATTTTGTAAAAATATAACTTTAATGGCGTACATCACATTGAGGTACCTATATAAACGTATATTTTAGGAAAATATACACCACTTTACAAATAAATAGATACAACTACAATTAAATCTAAGATTATACTAAAATTATTCGTTGGTATACATACATTTAATGCATTTAAAGGCTCTTACACACAGCTGCGTTTTTATCGCGCGATAAAAATCGCATGTGATTTTGAACCTATGTAGGTGCTGTAATGATAGGATACGTCTCATGTCACCTAGATGCAATACTGCACCCACACAAGTGCAAAAACTTATGCGATATTACCGCATGGTAAAAGCGTAGCAGTGTTGAGGAGCCTTAAGTTGGCAATGTATCATCTGTATTAGAGAAGATAACAAAGAATGTTTCAGACGTTACAAAAGACTTAAGTACATGATAATCAACTCTATACAAAAGAACATAAGACTGAAAATCATGGCGCCATTGTAATTAGTAATTTGTTTGGCCTTCCCACTGAATGTGAAACCACTAAACTGACCTTAAACATGAAAGAGATTAGGTTAATGTGAAAATGTATAGTTGGAGGTGTTTATTGTTACTCAAATATTTATTTTTAGGGTTCCATACCTAAAGGGTAAAAACGGGATCATATTACTGAGACTCAGCTGTCTGTCTGTCACTAGGGTATATCTCATGAATGAACCGTGATAGGAAGTTGGCTGACAGTTGAATTTTCACAGATAATGTTTTTCTGTTGCCGCTATAACAACAAATACTAAAAACAGAACCCTTCATACGCGAGTCTCACTCGTACTTGACCAGTTTTTTTTTCTTATGGCAGCAAAATATTACATATCTGATATATAAAAGTGATAGATAATAAAAAATAATCCTTAATTACAACATTATGTGTGTGTAATGTGTATGTGTGACTAACAATAATCAGATTATATTTCCCTTTGACTCATACATCCTTAAATTCTTAAAATGTTAATCACCAAGTCTCATCAAGTCATCACCATCACCAACGAGAACTATGACAATTAGTAAACTATTTAAAAACTAAATAAATTAATAAATTTCATTTACAAAAATAAATAAAATATGTCATACATGCTACTTACAAATAAATAAATAAACCTAGTACATAAAATTAATGGAAATCTGAGTATTTCTTTTAAATAAACATAATTGCATTTTTCAGTACCTAATACATTGACACAGAAGCAACCAGGAAAGTTGTACATTATTAGGGTTTGGGGCATCAATTTTTCCTGGTTTGGTATACCTAATAAGTTAATAACACAGCTCATCTAGAAAAAATAAGATCACTATGATCATTAACCAAGAAGTGGTGAACAAACTGCGCTTTCTTCTTGTCTATGACTTGCTTGTTGATCCTCGATTGGGGTTCTTGGGCCACACTCGGGTTATCTCTCAGAAAAATTGCGCCAAACAGAGTTGACAAAGTTTTCGCGTCTAATCCGTTATCGGCGCTGTGTTGCAACGCCTCTTGCAGAAACTCGCACAAATACAGAAACACATTTTTACGAAACTCAGGCAGTTCCATCACAATCTGTTTGCACTGTAAATAATTGGCGGAATTACGCAAGCAGACCGACTGAAGATTGTACGGGATTATCGGGTCTGCTGTACTTTCTAATAGTAGTAAGAGAGCTTCTGCTACCGAGTGGATGCTCCCAGGAATAGGATCCACCGACCCACTGTCCAACCAATCCCTAATCTGCAGTATCTCAGAGTGAAACCCTGGTTGTTCAAACAGATTAGGCTCTTTTAATCCGTGCAAATAAATGTGATCAACTAAAAACCAGATCTCCTTTGGTATTGAATAGGTAGATTGGTTTGAGACACCCTGGTCCCTTTTGTTTTCCAATTCTATTAATTTACCAACTGGTACTTCTTTGATGGGCATGTTTAAATTAACAAGGACCTCAATAGAGCATCCGAAAGAACTTCTTTGGTATGTTCCGTTGATTGTGATGAAAATGTCTTTACCTCCGTACAGGTGCAGGACAAGAATGTCATAGAGTTTGTCAGTTCCAGCATTCATTTTACAAGCAGAGTTCTTGTTTATAAGCACTTTCAGCTGGATCTCACACTCTTCGTCAGCACAAATACATTTCTTATACGGCTCAACTATCAGCCAATCCTTACAGAAACTTGTCTCATCTAATTTTTTTATGAATTCGAACTCAACGGGCAGTTTTCCAATGTTCTTTATAGTGATAGTTCTCACTTGCAGTTCTAGGTACTTCACTGTACCAAAGTCAATTTCAGTCAAATCTACTTTAACTTGGGGTATCAGTTCATTTTCTAATTTATCTAATTGTTTGATCACTTCCTCATATACTTTTCTGTATTTCTCCTCATTTATGACTCGGATTGATGAAGTGAATAAAGCGGACACAGGTTTATGATCGCTTATGTTTAATGCTGGATGACTTCTGTAGCAGAGCTGTATGATACTTTCTCCTCTCCAGAATATCCTGTCGCACCAGGCAGGAGCTCTGTTCTTCTCACTTGAGTCCCAGTTGTCGGTACCAGGGTCATACTTGTAGGTGGGTTTAAAATTGATAGGACCCTCAATGTACCCGGCAAATACATTATTCAACTTATGCTGCTGTTTTAATTGGTCCCATTCAACGACTGGAGCAAAATTGTTTTCTGCAACCATTTTTTTCACAGATATGGGATCTAGTTCCGTTATTCTATAGTTTAGGTCTCCAAGCCAGTAAATGTGGTCATGATCCTTTATGCCTTTGGGTAGCTGATTAGGCTGGATGAACCTGGTTCTGTTACAAATATCTCTAAAGTCTTGGTTTCTTCGTTCATACTCTTCAACATGAGCTGCTAAGTGGGAGTTCACAAAGCAGAGAGAGGTGCTGTGGAGGTCAAATCGAATGGAGACTCCTCCCTTGTTCCCCATCTTGCCCATGATACCAGTGCCAACAGTATCGCAGATGACATTACGTACATGAGAGAAGTATTTGGCCTTGATGAGGACTATCAGCATCATGCCAACTAGCCTTACTTTTTCTACTTTCACATATTTTGTCCTCGGGTCCACACCATTGATGACTGCATTATACCATTCATCTTCTCTAAATGTCTGGTCGAATAGAAATGTCTCCTTTGATAAGTCTAGCTCCTGGAAGCCTACAGCGTATATATCAGGAGGTTCCTTGTCTACACTTAGCCATCCCTTGAGTGGTATCACAGGGGATTTGTCATTAACATTCCATGTTCCACAGAATATGGTGAAGGTTTTTGTGAATGTGTACTCTAGTTCCTTGTCAGCCATCTTGTGTTTGATGAGGCTTTCCCTGATGGCGACGGGGGCGGAGCCCTGCGGGTGCGCTACGCCGCTCCTCGGCACGATGTGCGTCATGATCTCATCAGTGCCCTTACCGTTGTACTTCTTCAGCCAGACGAACTCCGGTTGCGTAGGCATCTTGTTCACAGCTTCTATACCGCGGAACAGGTCGTCGACGAAGGCGTCCACTCGAGGGGTCATCTCTATCTCGAACTTATATTTATTATTTCGAGATTGTAGGTTCAGGTACAGTACCGCTTCGGGATCGGACGGCTTGTTGTCGATCTCGCATTTGAACGAGTTGTCGATGGGTAGCACTATTTCTATCGACAGGTCTGTGAAGGACTTGGGTGGATAGCATGACGTAAACAAACAGAAAACAGCTTTTTCGTCTCCGAACTCGACGATTGCTAACAACCTGTCCTTCTTTACCCATTCTGGATGTAGAACTTTGGCGTCACAGAGAAATGCAGTTACGCGTTCGCTAGACAGAAACTTTTCCTGCACGACAGACTTTATTTCGTCGTGGTTCATTGTGTTTTATTTCTTAAAATCAATTATTCTAAAAAGATTCGAGTTTCGACATCGCGATTTTTGGATTAACTGACTGACAGTGACAGTAACATTTTCTGAATTGATAAGATTCAAACGGCTCGAGACGATTTTTTATATTGCCACTTTGAAAATGAATTGATTTTTTAATATTAGTACTGTAGGTCAATCAAAGACCTCTATAAGTAGTAAGCAGCTTATAGTAAGAGGGCGGTAAGAGTGCCACTACGAAAGCCTACTCCGGATTGCCGAATGTCAAGGCATGGGCCTTCGGATCGGACCATGTTGAGTCCTAGAACATATCGGTTTCCTCACGATGTTTTCCTTCACCGTATGAGCGTTGTGTATGTATTACAAAAGAAAAATAAATATAAGTATTATATCCGTTGTCTAGTCACCGTAACACAAGCTTAGTCGCTTACCACGGGGCTAGATGGCGCTGTGTGTTGTTCACAGAATTTATTTATTTAATTTATGTATGTCTAAACATATTTTTTTAAGAAAACACATTGGAGTGCGATTTGTCGGATCAAACAAACGACCCTCGAAATGAACAACGGGGTATCTACCACTAGACCAACAGCGTTCGATAAATGAATGAATAAAAGTTTATTTTGAGAACATAACTGCACAATAGACAAAAAACAAAGAGAAAAAAAATATACTTAACAATACATCAATAATACTAGATACCTAAACTTATTTATTAAGTGTATAATGCACAGCGCCCAAAAAAGGTTCAACCTCAGCATTTTGCTGGAGCATAAAAATGAATGGCTCAGAGCTGATTTTCAGGAAAAACTTTGTCGAGGTGCGTGGTGCGCGATAATGAACTAATCAAAACAGTTTTCTACTCAAAAGTAGGTGGCAGCACTGGCAGCACATAAAAAACTTTCCGAACGAAACAGAAAATGTTGTTGTGATGTTGTCATTGTCACGATTTTTTTTTCCACTTTCCTGTCAATTTGAAACATCGGATTTTGTGTTGTTTTACTGTTTCTCCCAAAACAATATTTCGTTTTCTACAAATAAATCGTGACTAATATTACAAAATCGACTTTAGGGTTTTGCGCGATAGTTTTATAATATTATATAATGGCGGGAGTGCCAAGTGACTGGCAGCTGGGTTGTGTAGAGATAAAAGAAAGAGGCGCATACTTACTACAATCAGGGCAATGGTCCGATTGCACGTTCCTGGTGGGTACGGAGCCGAACCAGGTGGTGATAGCGGGCCACAAGCTGGTGCTGGCGATGGCCTCGCCGGTGTTCGAAGCGATGTTCTACGGAGGGATGGCCGAGCGCAACGATCCTATACCGATACTTGACGTACAGCCTGAGGCTTTCAAAGCTCTGCTGGAGTAAGTTTAGTACCAAATTCTTGAATCACAACAGAAAACGAGGAAGTTAAGCTCCTATAACTGTAGTAAACAACTAAGTGTGCATGTTTGTAAAAACTTGAATATACAAAATATATAAACATACTATACCTGCTAGAGCACCTTGGTTTCACATGCATACATCGAAATCAAATCAATCATTTCTGTAGGATATGCATTTTATATACACACTTAATTTTATTTTACAACTAAAGAATGTTTAGCATGTTTTTCATAATGCATTTATCCATGAAAATCTGTATAAAAGCCAAACTAATCTTTTTAAAAGTAGCTAATAAAATAACTTACTAAAATACTTACAAATGATCAATCTATCCCCAGATACATCTACACAGATGCCATCAACATCAGTTCATTTGACAAAGCCTGTGAGCTCTGCTATGGTGCTAAAAAATACATGCTACCCCACCTAGTTAAGGAATGTACCAGGTACCTCTGGTCAGACTTGTATCCAAGAAACGCTTGCCGAGCATATGAGTTTGCTCGCCTGTTTGAGGAAAATGTGCTTATGGATAAGTGTATACAGGTAATAATACTTCATACATATGCCATAATACAAATCACACTCAACTAAAGAAGATCTAATTGCAGAAACCATGCTTTCCTTCACCCAAAAATATTAAAAAGGTTGTGAAGAACTAGGTATGTAGATAGCTGGACTTTTAGAGGAACACAAAGGCTACTTTTTGTCTCTATTTTCCTGGGGAATGCGGAGACTTATGTGGATGAAATAATGGGACACACTTACAACCAATCGAGAAGCTCCTATTTGTCTCATCAACTTGTTGATTATAAATTTTACAGGATTTGTGAAATAAAATTAAGACAGATTCAACAACAACTAGCCTATTTGAGCAATTTACACTGTTAGCTTTGTCTTTTGTCTATGTATTTGCGTTTTTTTTACTTTTTTTATGTTGTACATTTATCCATGTTCTAGATAATAAGCACAAACACAAAAGAAGTCCTCAATGACAGCAGTTTTGAGGACGTAGAACTAAACACGGTGATCACAGTGTTCTCTCTGGACCACCTGAATATAGACAGCGAGCTGGACTTGTTCGAGGCTGCGGCGAGGTACGCGAAGGCGCAAGGGAAGCGTGCCGACCGGAGCGCGAGTCCAGTGGCTGACAGCGGGCCTCCGCGAGAGAAGAGGTCCAAGAGTCCTGAGCCTTCCACTTCTAAAGACAAGGTTGAAATTTTTCTGTAGCAATGTTTTAGCTGATGAATATTGGTATAATAATTTATATGTATATGTTACTAGAAATGTATGAAACCTAGGAATTGTATACAATTCCTAGGAATTGTATATAATGGCGACCTCGTTTAGGAAATGTGTAAAATAATTTATCAAAGATATTTAATACATACATTTCCTAGGAAATCTACATATTTCCTAGGGATTGTATACAATTCCTAAAGGCACCTAGGAAATGATATTATAGACAGGATAAATGTGGGTAGATGGAATTATGACGATGTGGTTTAGTGTATTTGATGTGTGTAGATGTTAAGTATTAGTTATACATATTTTATTACCATTATGTGAGATAATACGGAGCACCCCGACTAGGATAGGTTAGGTTAATGTTAGAACATGATTACACATAGCGCTTTGGCGAGCGAGTGAAGCGAACGGGCCGCGGCAGCGGTCGCCGAAGCGCCTAATACTATAAATAAAAACATTATTAACATTTATTTCATACACAGTGCGATTTTTATACAACACGCCTTTTTTATTTACAGAATAAGGCGCTTTGGCGACCGCTGCCGCGGCGCTGCGTGTAATCATGTTCTAACATTAATCTAACCTAACCAAGTCGGGGTGCTCCGTTTAGTTTTTCCGTGCTTTAGATAGTTAGATAGCATCGGGATTTTAACTGTAAATATTTTAATATTAGATACCTATTCGAATACGTACCCCCCCCCAAACCCCCTGCTACCGACCAACATTCTGAATTTCACACATTTCCGATTGCTGCTTAGGAAATATATAGAATTCCTAGGAAATGTGTATAATATAAATTATTTTACACATTTCCTGGGAATTCTATATAATGACGGATTACATACATTTCCGGTAACATATACAAATGAAAAACAACAAACAGACAAACAAACACATTTGTGTGCTTTATGTGCATGCAATGAAGATAATCTAACATTTCAAAAATAGGTTCATTTATTTTTAGATTTTTTAATATCATGTCTTCAAATCAGCTGTACGGAGAATTCTAAACAAATGGATTTTAAAGCCCTAGATAATGACTTACTCCAAAACCAGCTCATTTTTAAAAACAAATTTGCAAAAAAAAGGTTTGAATATTTTAAAAGTTCTGCAATAAAACTCACGCTGGACCAAAAAATTCGAATTTCGTGGGATATCCTTCTATTAATTATGTGTGCAAGTATGTAAGTAAGTAAACAAGTAGGCCTGTTACTCCTACACACAAGAAACTACCAAACCGATTGTGATGGAACTTGGTCTACAGATAGCTGGAGATCCGAATAAACACATATACAAACACACACACACGGCTACTTTTATCCCGATATTCCCCCGGTATCGGGCCTTACGCGAGTAAAACCATGGGGCGCAGCTAGTAATTATTGTGATATTAATTACTCTCCTTTTCAGGGCCAATTATTTAAGTTTCTATTTTAGTAGGTATATAATATTGTAATTGTTCAGGTAGTGAACATAGAAAGCAGTGCTGAGAACAGCCCGGAAGCAGTACCTGAGGCGAGGAAACCTGATGAGGAAGCCACTCCAGCACCACCAGCTGTAGAGAACAAGCCACAACCACAACAACCAGGTATCCTAATAAAGAATAACTAAAATGACTCTGTGTGTCTTTAACATACTTGAAGCCTTGGTTGCCTGGAAGAGATCAGCCATAGGCGATAAGGCCAAAATAAGTGGTAATTTGTCTTAATATAATAATCAAAATTTTTAATGAATTCGACAGGGATATACAGTTAAGGACATGTTTACCTCTTAACTGTTTCCGAGTTTACCATATCAATTCCAGAAGTAAAAGAGAAACCGAAAATCCGTGCTGCAATCGAGAAGATCCGCTTCCTCACCCTGAGCCCGCAGCAGTTCGCAGAGGGTCCGGCTCGCTCCTGCCTCCTCACCGAGTCGGAAGCCTTCGCAGTACTGATGAACATACTGTCCAGCAGTAGCGATGTGCCGCTGCCGGCTGGCTTCTCCAGCTGCCGCGTGCCGCGCAAGCAGCTCATTGGGGGAGGACCTTCGTCAGCTGTCAGAGATGTAAGTATGTTTGTAATTGTTTAAGGGCTCGTTTTCCCTTTTCAAATTGGGTCCTTTTTGCTTGATGGCTCACTTTGTTAGTGGGCTCATCCATAAATTTTGCCACTAAATGTGGTTTATTGAAAAATTGTGGAAGACTTTCTACGTCACCAATAGTTTCAAGTCCTAGTATGTTTATTTTTAAGGAGACTTACTTGGAAGCATGGATTTTATCTAGTTAAGAAATATTTTAAAGAAAAAATACTTCTGCAAATCGCAACGCAATATCGACGCTGAACGGGATACGAACCAACAACACATCTTTACTCAATCCGGGAGCAATGATTAACCAATTAGTCTATCGGCGTCGGTGACTCATACGCTGAATTTTTGCTTCTGTATTGTGCCACCTAACACAACTTAGGCATGTTTGCGGCATGTTTTTATCTAGTTTATCCAAAAATTACCAGTTTAAAAAAAAAACATAGTTCAATTGAAAATGAAAATTTAGTTATTTTAATATATGATCTGTATTATCTATGACAGGTAACGGACACTCTTATGAAAAATGTTTGGTACTGGGTAGAGTTTCCCGACCTTTGCTGGTTAGTGATTTCCGTCACTTTTTTTCCGTTAGAATGATGGGTGCAGCCACTAAGGAAAACTATTCAGATATTGTTCCACTTCCGTCTTTCTTCTTCTAGATGAGCATGTTATATCTTAAACGGTGAAGGAAAACATTGTAAGGAAACCAAGATGTCCCAGGACTCTAGGACTCTACACGGTCCGAAGGCATGGGACATTCGCCAATCCGGAGTAGGCTCCCGTGGTGTCTTACTGCCTCCTCTAAGAAATCACGTACAATGGCCCAATTGTGAGGCTAAGTGCGAAAAAGGCATAGCGAAACTAACTAACCTAACTACATTTTAAACTATATGATCTATCACCACCAGGTGAGATAGATAGACAAACGCTCATCTTTTGTGTGTAAAAAAAACATCTTACCTGTTCTCAATTACTTTTGAAAATTCTATGTCTCGGTTGGGGGTTGAATTCTGCACTTTCACCACCGCTACAGATACACAGAGAGAGTTGAGCTCAGATTGTATATCCTCGTTAATTATCACCTCAACTAAGCAGGTCTAATTACTATCTTGTATCCAAGTAAGAGACTGTCTCTCATCTTGTCCAGATGGCGACGTTTACAGTGGATACCCCGTCTCCAGTGATGGTGGACCAGGTGTTCCTCGTGGGGGAGACGTCGCGTCACCACCAGCATCACCAGCACGCCACGCACGGCGCCGCTTTCTGCCGCACCTCGCCGCCCAGGCATGAAGGTATGTATTCTAAGCAACCAAGTGATCCGGGTAACACCAACTAGGCGTTACAGGTGACACCAATCAGGTGTTCCAGGTGTCACCACCATCTGTTCCAGCTGTAACCAAACATGAGGTTTAGGTGTCACCGCCCAGGTGTTCCAGGTGTCACCACCATCTGTTCCAGATGTAACCAAACATGAGTTCTAGGTGTCACCGGACTTAACCATTGTCACAGACAAGATAAGCCGGCACATCACAGACTGGAAAGTAGACCTAAGGGACTCGAAATCGGACCACAGACGAATAACTTTCAGCCTGGGAGCCAAGATCGAGAAAACCTTAACAAGAAACGCACGGAAAACCGATTGGATGACATATGATAAACACATTAAAAGATGGAATCCAATCGACCAAAACCTGCTAAAAGACTCAAAGGACCTAGAAAGGGAAGCAAACAGACTGGACGAAGCTCTGAGGGAAGCCTATCACAAGGCGTGCCCACTGAAGGAGATAAGACCAGGAAAAGGACAACCATGGTGGACTAAAGCACTGGAAAAAAGAAGGAAAAAGACACGGAGAGCCCTCATAACCGTTTAAAAGAAGGGTGACGATGAAAGCTGGCTCACGTACAAGAGAGAAAGAAATGCATTCAAAAAAGAGTGCAAAAGAGAAAACAGGGACAGCTGGAAAACTTTCTGCGAAGGGGTGGAAAAGCAACCCGACGCGGCAAGACTAGCAAAAATGTTCCCCAAAACCAGCACCTGCAAATTAGGCAGCATTAAGAACGGTAACGAGCTAGTATCCGACCCGGATAAGATTCTGGAACTGATGCTAAGCACCCACTTTCCAGAATGTGAACCACAGATAGGTGACGATGCGCTCATTGACGAGGAACCTAAAACGGTACTGGAAGATGAAGCACTGATCACCAACGAGCAGTTAATATGGAGTGTCCAATCGTTGCAGCCGTACAAGGCTGCCGGCCCGGACGAGATCTTCCCCAAAATGCTACAAATGGCCTTGAAGTATATAGGTGAAGATCTTCTAGCTCTATACAACTTAAGCATAAGAACAAAGCACATCCCAAAGAAATGGAGAGAAGTAAGGGCGGTCTTCATACCGAAACCGGGAAAGGCGACATACCAAGAAGCAAAATCCTTCCGATGTATAAGCCTCTCCTCATTCTTACTTAAGACAATAGAGAAGATACTGGACAGACTGATTAGGGAGCAAATAGCTATAAGCGGATCTCCACTACACCAAAACCAGCATGCATACATGGAAGGCAAATCTATCGAGACAGCCCTACATAACCTGGTCAATAGAGTACAGAGATCGCTAAACAACAAAGAATACGCACTGGGTTGCTTCTTCGACGTCGAGGGGGCATTCGATAGGGCCACCCCGGCCTCGATAGAGGAAAGTTTGAACAGAGAAGGTATAAATAAAGACATATCAGGGTGGGTTAAGAACATGTTAAAACACCGACTGATACAAGCGGAGCTGGCAGGCAAAACATGCAGGGTGGTGGCAAAAAGAGGTTTCCCACAAGGGGGATGCCTATCGCCACTGCTATGGTGCCTACTGATAGATGAACTAGTAGACAAGATAAACAGGATGCACATATACACACAGGTTTACTCTGACGATGGTGTGCTCCTAATAACAGGTAAGGTCCTGAGCACTATGTGTAACATAATGAGCAGGGGACTGAAAACAGCACTAGAATGGTGTAGGAGCACCTTTGCTCCTAAACCTAAACCCTGATAAAACCAAACTAGTTCTATTCACCAAAAAGAGGAAATTAGTATGGACTGAACCAGTAAAACTAGAAAACCAAGACCTAGAAGTGGTGAATGAGGTCAAATATCTAGGTATTACACTGGACAACAAACTAAGCTTCAAGACACACATAATGAACACATGCTCAAAGGCGAAAATGGCCATGATGCAGTGCAAAAGAGCAATAGGTAGAAGCTGGGGAATCAAACCAGCTATGGTACTGTGGATATATCAGACGATAATCCTACCAAGGATAGTACACGGTGCCCTAGTATGGTGGCACTCAGCCAGCATAGGTAAGAACAAACAAGAACTGGACAAGGTCCAAAGACTAGCCGCTCTCCTAACTACTGGCGCGATGAGAACAACACCCACAGCCGCGCTGGAGATCATTCTAGGATTGAACCCCATAGACCTAGAAATAAAAAGGAGAGCTATTAAACTAAGAAGCACTGGTCAATGGACTGGCAACTCCTATGACGAAGGCCACGCCAAAATCAGCAAGCACTACGAAGACAAACTATCAATGGTCCTAACAAATAATGACCTAATAAAGAAGGAAAGGAGCTTTCCCAACTAGCAAAATGGCTTTATAAACAATCTTTTATAAGAATAAGACCTTATAAAAGACTTATATCTATCCTGACTAAAAGGACTTATCTTACAAAGGCATGTTGAAAGACATTTCGCACTCAAGTGCAATCAAACTTACTAAGCCCTCTTATAGACGTCTGTAAGAAATCTTTATAAGTCATTTGTAAGGATGAAGCCTTACAAGAGCATTGTATAAGGTTAATTGGTCTTCATCAATATTTACACTTAGTAAAGCATCTTAGAAGTGTATTCCTTCTTAGTAGCATCTTCTTAAGTGTGTCATAAGGCTTTTACTCTTAGTAAAGCATTGTTATTACTGTTGTAAAACCAATCATCTTTAAGTCCAATCTGTATGTTTTAAGGCTTTTGTAAGATCATGTTATCTTACAGGAGCCATAAGACATCTCTTTTAAGTATTTGACATAACCTCAAATATTGAGTTGCTGAAATCAACCACAACCATATCTTCTCTAAAACAATAACATCACAAACACATATTTGTAAGTACACAATTATTTTAATTTGCAACATTCTGGGCATACTCATATAATTATGTCACTGAATAATAAATATTTTGTTTCCCAACTAAGGAACCCTATAAATTATAAACATGGCCACAGAGAGATTGTCTCAAGTAAGTGTATAAGAAGATCAAACACTTATAATTGACTTAACGAGTGTTAAATAAGACATATTACACTTACGATTAACTTATTAGAAACTGAGAAATGCCTATTTACGTTCCGACATAGATTCATTAAATATATATTTCACTTCACAAATAATTAAGTATATTTATAATATTCTACTCTCATTTTGGAAAGGGCCCGTGAAAATATTGTTATTTACTGGTAAATCTGTCATGGCCATCTTCTCTGCCAGATTGTTCAGCATTATAATATCAAGATTGGCTATAAATAAATAATATCAAGCATTGAGTTATGTAATAGTACACACTCAACATATACGAAAATAAAGTTTTTTTTAATCCACTTGCACGATCTTTTTTTGCGTCTTCAACAAGTTGTGATAATACACTAACAATGAGATCACAGAGAGGAATTTAAGAGTAACTACACTTAGAACGGCATTAAGAAGACCACCCAAAGGCTTTTTAACCTTACGGTATGCCAGTATAAGTCTATTGTAAGTGTTAATCCTTGCAATCGCATTAGCAAGATGATTGTAAGGTTAAAAATACACTTGCTAAGTATATAATAAAGCAACTGTAAGAGCAAATACTCTTACTAAGTGCGCCCAAATCCAGACTTATAGACCTTTGTAAGTGTGATAAGGGTTAAAAAAGTGCTCTTAAGATACTTGTAAGAGCAAATTTTGCTAGTTGGGTTGATAAGAAATACAGAATTCACATAGGCCAAAGAGACAACTGGAGGCTGGATACTGCAGGCACAGTCTGCTATACAGACGGCTCCTGGAAAGAGACAACAAAGCTCTCTGGCGCCGGTATCCATATCATTTGCGAAAACGGGACAGAGATAAATAGAACTATATCCTTAGGTAAGTATGCCAGCGTCTTCCAATCAGAAATATACGCCATAATGGAATGTGCTGAAATGGTGGGCCACCTAAAAGACACAGGCAGGGCCACAATTTACAGACAGAAACAACATCAGCATTGGTCAAGGAATGTAAGAAAAGACTAGAGGAACTATCCAGAATAATCGATGTTACACTTGCCTGGGTACCTGGACACGAGGGCAACACAGGCAATGAGGTAGCAGACGAACTGGCTAGGAAGGGAGCCGATGAGAACCAGATGGGTCCTGAACCCAGGCTGCCAATTGCCCTCAAAATTACGAAGGGTGTAATCAGCCGTAGCATAACAGTAGAAACAAATAGGAGATGGACATCCTCACCTGTCATGAGACAGTCAAAGATCTTCATCAAAGGGCTAGATGCTAAGAAAACCAGTCGACTACTAAAACTGACAAGAGATAACATGAGACTTGTTATAGAAATAATAACAGGACACTGCCGACTGAATAGACATTTGACACTCATAGGCGTGAAAACAGATACCACTTACCCAGAATGCATGGAGACAGAGGAAACCAGCTTCCACCTGCTCGCCGAATGTCCCATGTACTCACTAATACGATGGGAAAACATGGGAACAGATTTACTAGAAGCACAGGACATCGAAAATCTGAAGGTGGAGCAGATCGTAAGGTTCTGTAAAGAAACAGGTAGGTTCGACAGAAAGCCGTAATTGCCGGGCGTCCCTCGGCCTCCCCAAGGGAGGGATAGGGGAATTGGGTGAAATGGCCCGCATGGAAGGGCAGATCACCCGCCCGGCTAGCGGCGTCCCCTGCTGGAAGTAAGTAAGTAAGTAAGGTGTCACCGCCCAGGTGTTTCAGGTGTCACCACCATCTGTTCCAGCTGTAACCAAACATGAGTTCTAGGTGTCACCGCCCAGGTGTTCCAGGTGTCACCACCATCTGTTCCAGATGTAACCAAACATGAGTTCTAGGTGTCACCGTCCAGGTGTTTCAGTTGTCACCACCATCTGTTCCAGCTGTAACCAAACATGAGTTCTAGGTGTCACCGCCCAGGTGTTCCAGGTGTCACCACCATCTGTTCCAGATGTAACCAAACATGAGTTCTAGGTGTCACCGCCCAGGTGTTTTAGGTGTCACCACCATCTGTTCCAGGTGTAACCAAACATGAGTTCTAGGTGTCACCGCCCAGGTGTTCCGGGTGACACTAAGCAGGTATCCTAGGTGTTACCAGATGACTGATGTTCGTTTCTCACCACAAGCTCACGGGCTTAAAGCTATCCAGCCATGAACCACCTAGTTCATCCTACATAACATCACATACAAGAGCCAAAAATTTAAGCAAATTTGAAAAATCGAATTTAGGTCACAGAAAAAATGATTGCGCCTTAAAACGCGGGTAATGTCTCTTTATAAAATAAATAAATTATTTGCCTTGTTTATTCAGGACTGACACACACTAGTTTCTTGGTTTCAGAAAACTCCATGGACTTGTGAATTTTGCAAATATTTTTCTTTAA
>OY292397.1:30708783-30837562 GCA_958496205.1 Idaea biselata | reverse complement strand
CTTGATAAGTTAAAAGATATTGGATGTTGAAGTTTCACATTTGGGAGTCAAGTGTTAACACAAAACAGCACAAGATGTCGTTACTTGTCTTGAATATCCATAAATCTGAATTGGTATACCAATAATATGGCAGTTAGTCAAGTCATCTTGCGGTCAATAAATCTTATTAGTTAAAATAATTATTTTCTTTAGAAATTCTGGGCCGATACGTGGAATTCTGTAGCCATTGATTGGTTTTACAACTTCAGATTTATGGATATTCGAGACAAGTAACGACATCTGGTGAAATAAGTTCGCGTAACAAATTGTTTGAAGTGCCGAATATGATATCTGTGGAACAAAGCTGGTCCATTTTGAACGGTCTTCTTACTTTTATTGGGAATAATATAAAACAAATGAGATGTAAACTAATAATTTACGCTGGAAAAGGAAAAAAATGTTTCTCCGTTTTATTTGATTTCGAATGAATATTTTGGAAAACCTTGTGGTGGGACCCTATAAAAGTAAAATTTTAATCCGAATAATATCGATATCGGTATATCGATATTATATCGGTAGAAAACTAAATTTTTCATAATTTATTTTGTTATTAAGTTTGTATGGAAATGGTAACAGTCGCCACGTTCTTAATAAACGTGGAGTAAGGTCGAAGTATTGAGAACATGCTTTGTCTTTTTCAGTGACAAGAACTTTCAAAATTGACAGACAGAAACAAAAAGTGGTAAAATTATTCCGACCTTACTCCGCGTTTATTAATAAGGCTATTTAAGTTTAAATTCAACTCATTTTTCGGTTTTAATAGTGTGGTGTTTATTACTTTAAGCATTGTTTCAATGCTCAATGAGACCTTTACAGATTTCTTCTTCAGGATTGATTGACTGAATTTAATTGCAATCCAACATTGCGAAAACAGAAGAAAAATCTAGTTTAAGTTTACTTGATATAATCTGCTGTTTCTTGGAGTTCATTGAATTGAGGTTGAACTTTTATGGATTTGAACAGCTAAAATCTAAACGATTTTAGTTTCTAAAATCTAAACGATTTTAGTTTCTAAAATCTAAACGATTTTAGTTTAGATTTTAGTGTATTTGAAAGTAAATTGTCTTTACTTTAAAAAACAGCTGTTTTTTTTATAAAACATAACCTAGAAATATTTTAAAGGAAAAATACATCTTCAAAAATTAAGTTGCGGCGCACAAAATCTAATTTCAGATATCGCGCGGCGTGCGTTGCGAATGGTTCGCCTCGCATGCCTCGGACTGTGTGGACGTGTGTGCTCACAGTGAGCATTCGCGTTATACGATCGTTGCGAACGCCGCCTCAGTGCGAGCCATGTGCTCCGTGTGGACGGACGGGTGTTTGTCTATTGTTCTACTGACGAACCCTGTGCGTGGTTGTTTGCGTGCTCAGCTTGAGCATGTGTCGTGTGAGACGAATGCATAAATGTAATCACGCATGCCTCAGGTTGAGGCATGCTTATCGAACCATTCGCGAAACACGCCTCGCGACGTCTGGTTCCGCCCTTAAGTCGATAATTCGCACACCCAATCTAAACTGAATGTACCAAGTCTAGGATAGACTTATTAAATATAAATATGTTTGTATGTGGCTTACAGCGCGTGCTACACGTGAAGAACGCGCACATGATGTTCGTGACGGGGCTGGAGTTCCTGCCGGTGCGCGGGTTCGGGCCGGCCGTCACGTCGCGCTCCGAGGCCGCGCTGCTGTCCATCTCCGTCGACAACTGTCTCATCGTGCACAGCCTGCCTTATCGAAGTATGTATACCAGCATTACTAGCGCATTATTGGCGCCATGACCGGAATCAACTTCTAATCGATCCTGGTCACGACACCAATTGTAACAAATAATTGATTGATGCCATAACTAAATAATATTGAAGGACGTTGCACACATCGCCATCGCCTCCCAAGTAGGTAGGCTTGTACTCTGCTTACTAGATAACGGATATACTTTATATATATTTTTTTGTTAATACTTACCAACATATATTATACATAACACAGACTAAAAAAAAATGTTTAAAACCCGTTCCTGGCGAGAATCGACCTTCTCCGACCCGCAAGCTTCTGCATTACAGTCGAAAATTCGCCTGACGCGCCACAGAGGTCGGCAAAAACGTCTAATTGGTGCCGTGACCAGGATTCACAGATAAGTGATCCTGGTCACGGCACCAAATTGTAACGAACCATTTAATGTTGCCATAACTAAACCGCTGTGTATTTGTCCACAGGTACCGTACCTGCCTGGGTTGCCATTCTAATGATTATCTTCGTACTATTCTGTACCTTCACACTATGCTCGTATTTAGGCATTTAACGAATTCCTATTTATTATTATTTAAATATAATTGTTTAATTTTATTTTTATGCTAAAATGTATTTAAGATTGGGTTTAAGTAAATGTAATAGGCAAATGGATACTACTGCTCATATGTATACATAATGTTGCTATGTATAAATATAGGTATACAGTTTAATGTCTATACATTAAACTGTATACCTATATTTATACATAGCATATAGATTGATTAAATGAAGTGCATTGTTGCAATTTTTTCGTTTTACTTAAAATAAAATAACTATAAGTACTGATAATCTAAAGAAGTAACGTTGGTATCATGTTTGTAAATGTAGGTGTGTATGTTAGGGTAATCTCCGAAACCACTGCACTGATTTTGATGAAATTTAATACAAAGATGTTTTATCTCGATAGTTACGTTTTTAGTGTCACACAGATTTGCTCACGCACGCGGGATTGGCCATACAAATTGCGGGTGAGAATCCATGCATTGCATGATACTAAAACCGTCAGTCATCGCATGGGATCAGGACTTCCGCGGGTGAAATCACGGTGTGCAACTACTTAAGGTTTGAGGGTAGCACGAAAACAAAAACACATTATATTTTTTATAACATTTAATTAATTACATCAAAACAAATAACATACACTGATCGTAATGATCGTTCGGCAAGTTGCATTCTCATATTAGACCGACTAGAGATCTATTTTACATACTTCATAAGGTATCATAATATTACATACACTTAATACATTAAACTCATTTACTATACCAATATTAACGCATATTTAGGAGCCTGTACTCGACCAATCGGGAAGAATGCGTTTTAACACCAACCTTATTATCTATCTAGTTGATAACTGAATTTAATAGACACTTTGCAGTACATTGTTGCTTTGACCTACGTAGTATTTACCAGTGATTACCTCAAAGCAGCAATGTACTGCAAAGTGCCTATTAAACCCAGTTCTCAATTATATAGCTAATATGGTTGCAGGTGCTGGGCCAACGAATACTTTCGATTGTCCTATTTGGACCGCTTGATCTTTCTATGGCCTTCGGATCGCCGGCACAAGCTAACAAACGCGGCGTTGAATAAGCCATTTTGGACAAATTAAAGCCTTCGTTAGCGTTCGCTGGCCCAGTGTGTACGCACAGAACTACAACACTGAGTGCAGCATCTTTGATTCTCCTATAGTTAAAATCAATCTAAAGGTTAACATAGAAAATGACAATATCCATTACGATACTGAATATATTTCTTCCGAAATAATATAAAAGAAGGGCTTCTGCGAATGACCACAGTAGAGTGCGTTTCATCTTTAAATTCTTATGCCGTCATGTTGGTAGCAAAACAAAAAAGGACAAAATACAAAAAAATAATGTGCTACCTTGAATTAAGGGTGATTTGTATATAAAGAATGAATGAACGAATCTTCCTGTATTCAAGGTTTAGGGTATAGCACATTTAAGATATTAAGGTAAGACTTTTTTGTTTTGCTACCAACATATCGGCATAGGAATTTAAATTCACACTATATTCTTGTAACTGCGCTTTTAAGCTTCAAATACACGACGACACTTACACTGACACTTGACCTAAAACAGGCCACACCAACAGCACACATATAAAGAAATTCGTGCATGTGTGCTTTAAGTGTTGGCTGTTATAGGTAAAGTGTCAGTGTAAGTGTCATCGTGTAGTTTGACTTCAACGTTGTTGATATTTGTACATTGACATTTGATATTTGTATCTATTTGCTATGTTAACTGTTCAATTATATTCGGCTCCATTTCGACCGTGATATGCAGCATTTTGTAACACACCGCCTTGACTTATACTATATAATTTCTTAGTAGTTGTGCTGCGACATACATTGGAACTTAGGTACCTACCTACTTTCCTGTTGACTTATCTTATCAAGTTAAAAAATGCTGACTATCATCTTCCTTTTTGACAGTTGCCAATCCCATTTACCGCCGCACTCAGAGACGTTTAATGGTAATTAAAGAAAATCTTTACTTAGTCATAGTTTAAGTAACTATTAAACATCTCTGAGTTCGGCGGTTCGACACTTTTCATCTAAATCCACCAAGGCAGCGACACCACATATTGCTTGTGGTGTCGCTGCCTTGGTGGATTAAGAAAAAACAATAAACCTTTTTGGTCCTATACTTCTTGGCCCAGTAGTGGCGCCACCTGCATTTCTTATACAATAACTATTTTAGTAACATTAATAAATAACAGACAACACGAAGATCGTTAAGACATTGACGATAACATTCGTTGTTATTTTATAAACTTACTTTTACGGTGCTATAATAAAGATAGCGAATCGAGCGCGAGGAATAAATACCACGTAGCCATGAAATGAACCAATCGCCGTGCAGAACAGGATGATCACGCGATTTAGAATCGACCAATCAGAGTCGAGCTGTACGCTGATTGGTTCATTCCGTAACCGATCCGCTGGCAACACTGAACTCTATATAAGTACAATTTATTATAGAGGTCAATGCCTCTCAATAATTTATTTCTAGGAACACCTTAATATTTTGGTTTGCAACTTGCATATATCCTGTAACCTTCGGACGGAAGTCAACTAAAAATGTTCCCTTTCATTAGGTAGATATAGCTAAACAATTAGGAAGACAAAAACGAAAACTTGGCAGTTGTTAATGTGATGTTCAGTGAAATAAATATTATATCAACATAGTATAACTTCAAGTCATGATAACTCATGGCTGTGAAGCCCAAAATACATGATGACACTTATACTTTACGTAAAATAGACCACATTAACAACACAGGTTATAGATTAAGTGTCAGTGTAAGTGTCGTCGTGTATTTTGAGCGTGACAGACAGCCCGACACTAGTAATCGTTAAACACATACAAACATGACCTGAAATATCTGTATTCTATCTGGTATACTAGTACCTACATCAATAAAATATTAATAACTAATACGTTTTAAGACTGGATCGAAGAGATTCAATAGCGTATTGTACTGCTTTTTTTCCTAAATACATTACGGTTTTAATTTCCTTCAGAAAATGTTAAATGTGCGACCCGCGTCGTTTAGCCGGTTAATCGGTGAAATATGGCAATAAAAAATTGACCTACAGCGCGCAACAATACGCAGTTCCAGGTTTCCTCTATTCTCCATCTTTAACATTTTACCCGTTTGGTATACATTTAAAATCGAATGCAGTCCTTAAAAGTAAAGGTACTCCGAAATCATCTTGTATATCCTATGGTCCCAGGTTTGAATTTTGTACTGTTGTTCTCTGATAATGAACTTTTTTATAAAACAAAGTTTCTCAAACTTTTTTGTCTTGTGAACCCCTTTTTGATTTGGGTAAGATTTTCAAGAATTAATGATTTAGAATTAAATAGAATAGAAAAACGTTTAATATTCAAATCATACAATGCTCAAACTTTAGCCTCTTTCAAATAAAATGGAGAACAACAGTACATACTAATAATATTCAATGGTATATCAATGATATTTATAAACATATCATTGGAAATATATATATATATATATATAAGTTTGTATATATTTCAAAAGGCACGCTCCTAAAACTTGCTGCGTCGATCAAAGCAATCTTACATATGAAATAAATATCGTACGATATGCATCACATTGTATTTATTCTAAAATTATATTTATTAAATGGCACGTTCAAATATGTAGCATTCGATTTTTTTGTATATTTATCTTTGAATTGCATCAGTGCAAGTTTCCTTAAACTATAAAATTACTATTTATTTATTTAGGTACTATGTTGATTAATAATATTATTCAGTTTTGTATCACAATCGTATCAACATACTATAAAATATTATCAACTGTAAGTAGATGACAATATTTTTTAGTACTTTGTGTTACTTTTTAGTACTTTCAGCCAGCTAACGATGGCATTTGATGAAAATGGAATTGGTATTGTGGAATCAAAATGACCACGGTTTAACCAATGGCGTTTTGAAAATCGGGAGTACTAATAACTTATACATAGGTAATAAAACACTTTCTGTTTTTTATAAACTTCAACATGTGTATAAAACATTTGATTCCTGTGTACATATGTAAATTTATAATTACATATATTATAAAGCGGAAGAGTTTGTTTGTTTGTTTTTTTGTTTGTTTGAACGCGCTAATCTCAGGAACCACTAGTCCGATTTGAAAAATTCTTTCGGGGTTAGATAGTCCATTTATTGAGGAAGTTACATATATTTGTAATATCTCATCTCCTAAAAGACAATCCTTGCAACCTTGTGGTACGCTTTACAAAACGTCTTTACCTATAATTATTGCGAGGGTAACACTGGACAGTTTTAAAAATCTTACTTGATAAATTTGTAAATTTGGAAGGATAGAAAAGATCGATTGATTGATTGAAGTAGCAATTTCTCACAAAAATTAGAAATCTTTTGAAATGAATAATCTAGAAAATTAGATTATTCATTTTTAAACGTAGAATTTATTCATTTAAAACGTCCATATGAATGACAATACAAATAAAAATACACAACTTAAAAAAAGGTGGCTCCTTATCGCTTAAAACGATCTCTTCCAGGCGCAATCTTTGGACCATTTTATATATTTTTTCGAATTAATATAAAATCTATTTTTAAAACAAAAACAAAATTAAAATCTTCTCAGTGTTACCCTCACTATTATATTAGAAATGATAATAAATTGCATAACATGATTTAAATAGGACTTAAGTATTACAATTCAAACCTCACCGTGCTTAGCTTGGTTTGAATTTTAATAAAAGTTTCTTTTCCATTATATTTATGCAACTATTCGTTTAACGACTTATTTTGTCAGCATGACTAAGTAAAGACAGAAAAAAATATATCAAACTTTTCTTAAACTAAATATAGGTATTATCATTTCTTTTCAAGCGATTATTAGAGCATGTCTTTTTATTTTGGTACCAATCCACTGTATATAATTAAAATTATTTATATTTATCGTAACATCAACATTACTACAAAGAAGCTACATCGACTATTTACAAAATTCTTTATAAAATAAATACATCTCATCATTAAGACTAAGAAATTTTCTATTTGTTTCAACCAATTACACTCTCGACAGATAAGATGCGATTGATTTTATATTATGTACAGGTAGGTACGTTATATTACTACAGTAAATAGATAGATCGATAGATTACCACTATTTTGATTTTATAAGTATATTTGAAGGAAAGATACCACTCCCAAAAATTTACATACAAGCTGGCGTACTACCAACTGTACTAAACGGCGAAATCTTGACAGACACTAAACTAGTGCATGAGTTCATTTATAGCTTTGGTGAAATTTTAGGCTATGCATTTATCTTTCTAGCTTGCCAGTTGTACGCTTATGCTTTTAAAATGAATGAAACCTATCTAAGTAGGTTAATAATTAATGGTCTCTTTTAATTGAACTTCGATTTACCCTTCAAAATGTCTAACATTTTATTATTAATATAATTCAGTCATCGCCCGTCTTCGTTCGTGTAAACACGTATCTGTTTGAAACTGTACATAATATAATTTGTATAGATTTATATTGGCCCTGTAATACTGACTTACATCATGAATTAATTGACGATTCAACATACACACGTCACGATTACAACAACATGAGAATCATAATATCCTTAAAACACAGACGCATACTTCTCTTAAGTAAAATAACTACAGTAAAATCTAAACGTAAATATAGTATATATAACCTATCTACGTGTATAATATAAATAGTGACATCGTTTGATAAAATTCACATAAAAACTTTGTTTATTTGAGCCCTGACACATCACCGAAATGCATTCTAGGCGTACGCTTAGCTTAGATTACGTAGGTACAGTCCGGTGCTAAACATTTGTCCGCCGCGCCCTCGCCCGCGTCCCCTCTACGAACCGCGACCCCTTACACTGTAAAAACAAGCATTCATTAGGACCGATAATGTATCTATTAAGTCTTACGGACATATTTAGAGGAACGCGGAAATGAACGCAAATAACGATCTAGCAAACGGGGCAAAACAAGTTAAATTTCATCTGTTATTGTTAATATCGTTCGTACTGGCCACAAATGTTAGTAAAATTCATAAAAAAAAAATATTACGTTTTAAACAGGTTTCAAAAATAACAAAATATCCTCGGCTATGCACAGTGCTACCGGTTTTTATTTCCTAATTTTAGTGCCTAAAAATCTTCAAGATTACAATTGCTACAATTTACTATACTGTTGTCTAATAGTTTAGTAAATTGTAACAATAACTTTAATCATTGAGGAGTTTTCTGATAACAGGGTGGTCCCGGGTGCTCCATCAATCTGTACCTAGGTAAAAAACTAAGTACATAGGTAAAGAACTAGGTATAGTTCATCCAAAAATTAGTAATTTACTGCATTCTGGGATGTTCTTCTGCTCATAATTCTGAAGGTTCTCATCAGATTTGCACCAACTTGTACCTTTGGAATTAAAAAGGATCCAGCCGACCGGACTTCAGCCGGGGCGGATATCCGATAACACACGAAAAAAAAACAAATATCAGAATTGATAACACTCTTCTTTTTGGAAGTCTGTTAAAAATATGGCGATAATATAATAATACTTATATTTCATAAAATACCCACTGACAGATATAGAGGAACGGAAATAAGAATAAACCTCTTGTTCTTTTATACCAGAGGTTCCCAAACTTCGTATACATGGACCTCTTAGCATAGATCACTTTGGTATCATCGTTTTATAATTAGATTAAAAAGTATTTAACTGAAGTGTTTGTTTACACATAATATATTACCCTTGACCGGCTTGTTTATCGTGTTAGACGTATGTTATTACTGCAAATAAACTGCGAATGCCTTACCTAAACACCACACAAAATAAATATCCAGGGCCGGTATATCTCAATTAAAAATGCCTCTGTATGTGTAGGTTCATAAAAACCGGTTCAATAATATTTGGTAATTTTGCAGAATTTAGCTAAGGTTTTAAAAATATTAGTCTATTCTTGCAATATCAATTGTTAGTAACAATTGATCCATTTTCGAATAAAAAGAACAGAGCTGAGACATACTTGTGACCTCTTAATTGGGTCCGGGCCTGGGGTTGTTATTTTAATAGAAATATACCTATGCTACGAATATGTGGCCCAATGACTTGGTAATTAATGCGATGGTGTCTGAGATGACCGGTTCGTTCCTCTAAATATGTCCTCGATTGCACATCCCTTATACCTTATACACATAATCACAGCCCAAAAAGCGTCCACGACCTACACCACATTCACTGGTTCGATTTGATCGACATTATACTAAAGAATAAATAAAAGTTTCACTGGACAGTTGACACACGAGCACGACTCACGCACGTCGTGTATACTTAGTATCTCGTTATCGTGTTGTTAAAAATACATAATAGAAGCGTTGAGTTCTCTCCGATGAGCCGCGGGACCGACGAGGTGGCAGGTGGCAGGTGGCAGGTGGCAGGTGGCAGGTGGCAGGTGGCACCGCTCACGCTCAGGTATAGTAGATGTCCATGTACTCACCCTGGTCGAAGGTCGAGGGGTTGATGTAGGACAGCAGGTCGTTGTCGCTCATGTCGGTGAGGCCGTGCACCGGGCCCGTCATCTCCTGGCTGACGGCTTGGCTGACGGCCTGGCTGACCGCCTGGCTGACGGCCTGCGTCACCGCCTGGCTGACGGCGTGCGACATGGCCACCAGCGGCGTGTCGCCGGCGGGCTCGGGCGGCGGCGCGTGGGCGGGCAGGTCCACCTCGGGGGCCACGCCGCCCACCTCCGTCGTCAGGATGTTGGCCGTGTTGATGGCGGACGTGACGAGCGCGTTCATCGTCGTGTCCGACGTGAGGATCTCCGCCGCCGCGTTCAGGATCATGGACTTGACGGCGGCGGGCGGCGTCTTGACGGAGGCCAGCGACACGTCGCAGGCCACGTCGCCCGCCTGCAGGTGGTCCTCGGCGCGCGAGTTCACCAGCTCGTCCAACTTGGCGGCGTCTGACGGCAGCATGGCCGCCGTGGCCTTCATAGCGTCCTCGACCAGCGCCTCCATGTGCGCACTCTGCCGCGCCAGCCGCCGCTCGATGGACGCCGTCTCCAGCTCCAGCTTGGCGATGGCTCCGAACGGGTTGAACTCCTGGGGAGGCTGCTCGAACGCCAGCCCCGGCCCGAGAGCCTTCATCTCGCTCGAGAGCGGGTTGGCCGCGGCTTTAGCCGATATGATCCGGCGCATCGGGTCGCAAGGCATCATCGAGGGGTAGATCTGGCCGGCGTCGCCGTCCGTGTTGAATATGGCGGCGGTGACGGTCTCCACCATCTTGTCGGTCTGCACCTGGTTCTGGATGGCCTGCAGCTGCTGGGTGAAGGAGGCGAGCGGGGAGGGCGGCGTGCTGCCGGCTGGCGTCTGCGGGGACAGCTTCATGGTGTCGTAGCCGGACACTCCGCCGATGCCCTCGGTCTTGAGCCGCAGGTCGACCACCTTCAGGTCGTCAGCCATGAGACTAGACTGGTCGCCCTCACCGCACGGGGACCCGTGGTCTACAGAGTGCTGGCTGGACTCGTCCACCTGCGAGATATAACATTACTATTACCTATTGCGCTTATTTCAAAACATTTTGGACATTAAATTGTGTTTGGTTATGTATTAATATTTGTATGTCAATTAATGGGGTTAAAAACTAAAAGGTCGAGGCAGGTGGCGCTAGTGTGGCACGGCCAGATGCCGCCAAACTTCAACTGTGATTGCATGTGTCTTTAGCAATTTTATGAATTAAAATGTATTCAACGTGGAGTATAATCCAATTAAAAGGGGAGCTGAGAAAAAGGAATGCGTCTACTAGCGGAAAAAAAGCTGCTTTGACTGAAAGGTTAGTAAAAAAGTGCATTTTAGTGTTTGTTTGTTATGTTTTACAAAAAGGCTTTGTACTGATTTATATGTTGAAAATATGTAAAAACCCTTTTGTAAAAAGTACCTACATGTTGAGATAAGTATACGTGCTTATTTTCGGGGTCGTACGACTTGTAATTTTTATGATTTTATTAAAAATAAGTCTTTGTTTACAAATGGTTGACAAGGGTATTTTTTTCATGGATTTTCTATGTTTTTGTTTTAGGCTAGAGGCGTACGACAGAAACAGTATTATTGGAGTCGAAGAGGAACTCGATGACGAAATTCCTGAGTTTCCTGATATAAGTCACTTTGGAGATGTTAACGCTAGCACCAATTTACCACCGCTCGGCTGTCCAAACACCACATCCAAGAGTTTGCGGAGAGGTTTCAAGTACCTACCACCCAAAGGTCGTCTGTTATATGAAAGCAGAAGTTTGGTTACTCTTCGTGTTGCCTTTAAAGAAAACTATGCCTACTTTCATGTGCAATGCAAAGCACAAATGAAGAAACTACTTTACATAGTTTTATTGAAAATAGATTGAAATGGCACTATAGAAGTCAGTTATTGTGAATGTGCCGCTGGAAGTGGTTTGTAGGCACATTGTAAGCACATCTGTTTGTGTAAAGTTTGGTGTAAATCTGTTGCCCGGTCCGGCCTAGCTGACGAACACGATCTAAGCATAGTTAATAATAAATATTAGTCTAACTTTGCTATCTAGCTAGAGTCTGTGTACACAGGAACGTTTTGATACCTTTTTTAATTTTAGATTTTGATAAGACAGTAGTTTCACAGTAACTTTTTAACACATTAGAATGACAAATCACAAAAACATCTCAGTCAATCCTGAAGAAGAGACATGTAAAGGTCTCAAAACGTTGAGCGTTGAAACAATGCCTTAAGTAATAAAATAAACACCATGTGATTATAACCGAAAAATGTCTTTAATTTATAAGTAAAATTTCCTTCATTTCATAATATTTTCTCTAAAGTTGCAGCATTTATTATTTTCGGTTTGTATTCTGCTAGGTCCAGGTGCTGTATCTAAGCACTGTCTCCTTCTGCTTCTTTCTAGACGTCTGTTTAACCGTTATTGGTCTTCTGGCTTTATTTCGGTAATTACTTTGGTAAAAGAAAATATAGAAGGAACTGCTGTTTTCCTCAATACTTTTTATTTATTTTCATCACCTGAATGAATGAGAAAATGTGGATAAGGTAAGATAAGGACCCTAATTTACACAAAGCTTGGCATGAGAGAAACGTCTGTGATGATCACTGATCGATGATCATTGATGATAGGTGGAAAATACTGTAAAAACTAAGGAATGGTCTATTCCTAAGAGAATATACATTCTCATACAGACTATCGTTACAATAGTAAACTTTTATAACCTTCGATCAATAGGTAGGTACCTACACTAGTAGTTTTAAGAAAGGAAACGTCTTACCTGTGTAGGAATTTCTCTCAAAAAAATCATTAGGTTTAAAATGGGGAGCACATAACCTTAAATAGTTACTAGGTCGATTTTTCTCCTCATAGCTTTTATCCGCTGTTTTTTTCTTTTGGCATCTTTGGGGAATAAATGATTTGCTATGTTTTTGCAATCCACAGCTGAACAAAGCGTCATTTTGTAAAATTATCTCAAAATAACCATGTTTGTTTACGAAAAAACTATGAAGGTGTCAAATAAAGGCAGACGTGCTACAGTAGCGCCATCTGAAGTGAGCAAATGGCAGTTTTTAACCTAATTGACTAGGTGTTAAGGATCCATATAATGTAACAAATCTAGTATAGATTGTGTTTATACTACATCTAATTGTACCAACACTTAACGTGAATAAATGAATTGAATTGAATTGAAAACTTAAATAAAAAATGTAAACGATGTTGTTACATGAGTAAAAAGCACAAAGCAATTTATGATAGAGGTTTACTAAAATTAGATTTAAAAATCACGTATTGATTATTTTTCGTTATAAAATTTTAAACATATTTAATTACAACACAAGTACCTATATTGGTTTTCAATCTTTATAAAATTCGGCCCCTATTGGGGGTTCTTATTAAATCTTGATGAAAAAGTTTGAAAACCATTGACCTGTTACTATAAAAATAATAGCTCTGCGTATTAATTTGTATTTAGGCTAATAGGGTACAATTTGAATAAGAAGCAAAGATAATATTATGAAAGCAAATATAACATTTTGTTCGATACGAACCTCGCTCTTGAGACCAAGAGGCGAGTGCGGGTCGGGCACGATGAGCGAGGGGCGCCGCACGGGCAGCGCGGGGGGCGGCATGCAGCCCCCGCCCCCGCCCCCGCCGCCCCACATCAGCACTGGCCGCGCTTCTTCGCTACCTGGGGTGCACACGCCACACACTCGTTACACACGGCTTTATATCCTTAATAGGCGCCTGACTACCTACGTGCCTCAGCGCGTAAACCTTAACCGCTTTATATACTAAACGTTGGCACCAATTATCATCATCAAGGTGGCGTCCGACTACCGAAACATCGTTAAATTTCTATAGGTGGTTCTCAAAGTTTTTTTTAACCTAGATCCCCTTTTAGATCATCATCAAAATCCGTCGTTCAGTAAGCTCGATCGTCGATTTGGCATCACTGTCGGTCTAATATAAAGCAGCTAATGCGAATTTACGCTTAAAACTCTAGGGGCTGATCGAATGGGCGGACTGGGCACTGAATAAACTATCTAGGTGTAAGAGGAGGGGGTTTGTGGAGTATGTACCTAGCATGTGTAAGTGTCACTGAAAAGTCAGCCTGTGTCATGTGTTACAGAGTTATTAATCCACCTGAAAAAATCAATAATTAACTTTTTTTTGCTTTATAGTGTGTTCATTGTATTGTATAAAAGAGGATAAGTGTAAAATGTAGGTAGTGAGAGTGAATGTACCTATGTCGCTGTTTAGCACTGTCCGCTACGGCAACCCCATGGCTACTAGAAATAATCAAATTTCTGGTCCTAAAGGAATACAAAGCAAAATTTTCACAAGAGAGCAAACATTTTAGGTAGGCAATTACTTAAATTACTTATTTTATAAAATAATCGGAAGATGCGCGTAGATACACCTAAATAAACACAAACACAGTTGCAAATGAATCCCAAAGTGTTCGTAATCGTAATATTACCGACTTTCGTATCGTCGATCGATCTAAAGACAATGCAGATGTAGATGTATATGTATATGTGTGAGGATGGTTTGCGTGTATGTCTGTGAGTGTCAGTACCGTGCTGGCGAGGGTCAGCAGGCGGCTTGCAGGCGTCGGCTGAGGTCGCTACCTACACAGACCTAGCTTGAACAAAAGGGGAAAAAAGAAACAGTACGCCATTTACGCATCAGTCATTTCTTCCAAAAACAATATTGTTTCTCAATTTACATTACATTATACCGTAAACATACACACCGCATTTGTTAATGATTCCATGCAGTACACACCTTTCTATACGAATTTATAACTGCAGTTCATGCTGGAGACATTATTCTGATGTTGAATTATATAAAAGTTTGAATGAATAAACTAGTACCCAAGTAGGTTTTAATAAATTTGTATACAGAGGTGAAGTCGATTCAATATGAAAGCACCGTATTATAACATCAGATAAGCAATATAATTCAGTAGATATTTAACGAGGGCAGTTACAAAGCACAGACAACCACAATAATGTACATGATATCTCAATTTTATGAAAATACCGATTTTGCAGTAATTTGTTTGGGATATTATGTTTTCTATGCAGGGCTTAGTTTCAGTCAAAATAAAATTTTATTGATAAATTGAAAGGGAGAAACATCTCGATAGCTTAAAAAGGAGAGCTTTCTTGATAAAAAGTACTGCAAAATTGTTTAGGGATAACTTAGACCAATACTTTTATCATCGGCCATCATTCATCATCATGCCGTTTCTTGTGTAATAAATAACATGCATAATTAATAACTAATAAGTATGTGAATTTTTTAACAAAATGTTCGGGTATATTATTGCAATAGTCGTATTAATAGTGAGAAATAATATATTCAGATTTGTTCTCGAATCTTCTTAACTTTTTTCGCGTCACATTCAAATATTATCTAAAGCAATTTTGTATTAATATCCAGAGTACATTAACTCATGGAAAAGCACAATTTGGTTAGTAGGTAGGTAGGTAAAACATACACAATGGAAGGTAAAATTCGGTAACAAAACACATTCCTGTCGAATTAATATCGAAGATTTAATCGAAATGCAGCGCAATACGGATATCTATATTTTCGTTACAGAAGAAAGGTGCAAAACGTCGGTTTAATTTAAAAAAAACAACCAATCTTAGAAAAAAAATAGAAAAAAGCATAGGATTTTAAACTCATGTCTGTCTGTCGTGTCATGTTGGTATGTTACTTCTTAAAAGCTTGACCATTAGAATCTGATTTGCTATTGAATAAAACTGGATAGCTCAATTTTTTGCAAAGGTTCAGAACTCGAAGCCTGGTGCCTTCTGGCAGGTTCACAGTACATTTAAGTCGAAAAAAATGTGATTTATAACAAGGAATCGATCGTAGTAGTGTAGGAAGGGTACTCGGTACATAAGAATGCTCGTATAAAGCGATGCTTGTAAGGTAAACCAGTTCGACGTGTTACCTGTGGCATGGTGCCTGGTGGCATGAAGCGGGCCGGCGTCGCGGCCGTGCGGCGTGTAGTAGAATACGTGAGGCTCCGAGGCCTTTCCAGCCGACCGGACGAACACCTGAACACAGACCGCCTCCGCGATGTCCGTGCGGCAGTACGCCGGAACGCAGCAGACGAGGTGCGTCTGTAACCGTAACGGTCGGCGAGTCACTACATGTATAGGCTACTTGCCCTCTTACTAATAACGCTCGTGGTTATATCCAATATCGACCTTTAATCGAAATAAATTATGGTTATAGCGCAGTCCAGTCGATAGAGTTTTTTTTTTACGAAAGGTGGATATAGCACGTGTCTGCCACAATAAGACATAAAATGAAAACACTTGCAGTACTTAAGTCCAACAAACGCGTAAATACTACAAGTGCAAAGACCGCTGCAAGTGTTTTAGAAAATCCTGCGACTATGAGAAAAAAGTATGTAGACTGTTTTATTGTCATACATTTTATGCCATATTGTCGTAGACAAGCTGTAACTCGTAAACTATTACTTAGGTAAAATCATTGATTAAAAAGGTAAAAAAATCAAAATGGCGTCGAATTCTAGCATATTTCAGCAATAACAAAGTTAAGATTTTCACATTTTGTAACCTAAAACCCGCTATTGACTGAACTATCACATCGAATGAAAAGGAAAATTCTCAATCTAGTATTGACTAACCAATTTGAATAGTTTCCAGTCATATTTTTTCTGGAGGTCCAATGCTCAAAGTTTGAGAAACAGTATCCGAACGAAACAAAGTCCTAAGAAGTTATCCGGGTAACTGTTAGGTGGACGTCATTTAAAATTACACAATAATACTAAATTTCAATTTGTAATCACAAATGTAACAATCTTAAAATTACAAGCAATACAGGGGTAAATTTAGTCAGTTCCCGGGTGAAAAGGCGGAAGCCGAATTAAAAGAACTAAAAGACACGCTTGGTCAATGTTCCCGGTGGGATTTGAACCCACGCCCTCCGCTTTGCCGTAGCGGTGCACTACCAACCTCGACATAGACTATAGCCAGCACATTTCCCCAGAACACTGACCGTTAAAGCATCAAGTTACAGAGCTGGCTCGTACCTGTTGTAAGAACTCCTTGTCCGGGACCACCTCCTCCTCCCAGGTGGTGTGTCCGTCCAGCCGGTGACAGAACACTACCCTGGTCTCCTTGAGGAAGTTTTTACCCAGGAGGTAGAGCTCCAGACCGCCTGTCGCCGGACAGGATATTAGAGACTTGCGGCATACTTCTGGTACACCGGGAGGTTGTGCTGCAATAAACACGAGATTTATAAAAACGTGTTTCAATTATGACAATCCTGACAGAATGTAAACGAATTTGCGAATGTTGTCTACAATGTTATTTATAGAAAATAATAGTGCCACGGTTTATAAATTGTAAAAAAAAGCCGACTTAAGACTTAAGTCAGCATTTTGTGTTTCTAGCGCGAGTCGTGACATTTAAAAATGAAACTAAACTCGCACACACAACACACACATTGACAAGAGTTTCAGTGTGCTCGCGGCCACGGCTGTTGTAACCCGTGCCGAGACGTCGAGGTAATTTAAATCTAAAATTATCTACAACGTGATTTCGACCCGCTATCCTAATAAGAATAATAAACTCGCACGTTTCTTGCGAGCGGTCATGTAACTTTTCTCAGTCTATACCACTTGTTAATTTAATTAGTAACTCTTAAAATAGAAAAATGTAAATATTGCTACATAACTTTTATTTCTAATTTTGACTAGCTGAGCCCTGCGGTTTCAGTCCCGATCCCGCGGGAATATCAAGATAATAAAAAATTAAATAAAAAATTAAAAAAACCCCCGACTTAAAGAATATTCCAAGTTAAAACAAAACTAAACTTTAAAAAGGTAAAAATAATAAGCCGAAAACAAAATTCATGTCTCTGAGTAGGTATGTGGTACCTTACGTTTCCGCGTTGGGGGACGGTGAAAGTGTACTAACCCTTTTGTAAAGGGTGATTTACTGATAGCAGTCGTTAGGTCAAGTTAGAGGCGTTAGGGCTACCTGTAAACTCTAACACTAGGGAAGCCTACACCATTATACGAAAAGATCTTGATAAATTTCAACCGGGTCCCAGACAAGAAATAAATATTTATTTTTAAGCATAAATTCTTACACCCTGCAGGAATCGAACGGGTGAAAAGACGGCAGTGGAACGAATCCAAACCTATTCCTAAATAGAATCCATCAAATCTACAACGAGATCCGATATACTTGGGAAGCTGACGTGCAGTTGGCAATGTCATTCAATTCCGATCATTGTTGCATAAATCAAGTTCATTCACTGTAAGAATCGATGCCACTAATCGAGTCACTCAACGTATGCGTGGACTGGCGATTCGGATAACTACATAATCGATTAAAACGCAACAAAAAATAAAGATAATTCCTACTTAGCTAGTAGCAAAATGCGTTTGTCAATCTAATATCGATTAGTGATGATACTGTGGCCTAATGAACGTAAAACGTGTAGTCCAACGTTAACGAATAAAAGGTATTAGACAAATTGGCAGCTTACTTTAAAAAAGCGGGTAACGTAAAATATGGTATAAATATTTATTGTCGAAACTAACTTCACAACTTGCATCTCTGTAAGGTGGGGGGCAAAATAGGAGAAAAGTTGGGCCACAGGAGTTCTGTGAAGTGGGGCGGCAAAATCAGAAATCTTTGGGCATCGCTGACTAAGGCGGCGCTGGAATCTCTGTGAAATGGGGGGAAATACACACTGAAATGAAACTATACAAGTACGCTGGAATTGGTATACCATACAAAATGACGTTAGATCTTTGTGCCGATTTGATTTGCGCCATGTTGCGCTGTTGTCGGGCGTTTACTATTGAAAGTGATGGTGGCCGTCCGTGGAACTAATAGTTCCGTGGACGGTCACCATCACTTTCAATAGAAAATGCGCGACAACAGTGCAACATGGCGCAGATCAAATAGGCACAAAATTCAGTGCGCTATCCCCCTAACCAGCGACTTGTACCATGGAGGTCAGTGCAAATACAAGATTTTTGATCTGTGACTAAAGTTGAGTTGCAAATTATATTGTTATTAGATCGAAACGTACCACGATTAGAAGAATACCTACCAAATGAAAATATGCACCTAATTAAAATGATTTCCGTAAACTTTTCTATGAGAATAACCCTTTAGAAGAAAAATAAATATAAGTATTAGGTCCTTACATATGAAATTGGCGTTTTGTCGTACTGGCCACTTTGATCTCAAATATCTCTTCTTTGGTTAGGGATTCCAATTTCAAATTTATACAGCTATTTATTCATACATTTGTATTTCGAAAACCGTAATTCATTTGTTTTGTCCTCTTTTGGTTTTTTCTTTGCGTCACGCAGTTTACAAAATGGAAAACTTGAAATATCGCGTTATTTACGAGTACGAGTTCCACCGTGGTACCAGTGCTGCAGAAACGGCTCGAAGGATTAATGATGTGTATGGCGGCGGTGTCGCAAAAGAAAACACAGTGCGTTTTTGGTTCCAACGTTTTCGTTCTGGAAATTTCGACCTGCAGAACAAGCCCCGTGGACGGCCGGAGACTAAAGTTGCTAATGAAGAATTGAAAGCTATTGTGGAAGCAGATCCATCGCAAACCACGTCCGAGTTAGCTGCAGGCTGCGGTGTTAGTGATAAAACTGTTTTAATCCACTTGAAGCAAATTGGAAAGGTGAAAAAGCTTGAAAGGTGGGTACCTCATGAATTGAGTGCAGCAAACCGACAAACGCGCGTCAACTGCTGCGTTACATTACTCAACCGGCACAATAATGAAGGGATTTTAAATCGGATCATTACCTGTGATGAAAAGTGGATCCTGTACGATAATCGGAAACGCTCATCGCAATGGCTGAATCCTGGCGAACCAGCAAAATCCTGCCCCAAGCTAAAATTGACTCAAAAAAAGTTACTTGTGAGCGTTTGGTGGACTAGTGCCGGTGTCGTTCACTACAGCTTTCTTAAATCTGGCCAGACGATTACAGCAGATATCTATTGTCAGCAACTGCAAACCATGATGGAAAAGCTAGCTGCTAAACAACCGAGGTTGGTCAATCGCTCTAGGCCACTGCTGCTTCAGGACAACGCTAGACCACACACTGCACAACAGACGGCTGCCAAATTAGAGGAGCTTCAATTGGAATGTCTAAGACATCCACCGTACTCCCCGGACCTGGCTCCAACAGATTACCATTTTTTCGAAATTTGGATAACTTCTTGCAAGGGATCAATGAACTACCTATGAGATGGCAAAAGTGCATAGATAGCAATGGTACATACTTTGATTAAATAAATATATTATTATAAAAAAAAAGACTTTATGTTCCTCCCTTACAAAACGCCAATTTCATATGTAATGAATGACCTAATATTATTCCGTTGTCTAGTCACCGTAACACAAGCTTAGTCGCTCACCACGGCGCTAGATGGCGCTGTGTGTTGTTCAGAGAATTTATTTATTTAGAAAACGGACTACTGGCAATTAACATCGAAATTGATAAAATCATTGACAGATGTTCTGTCAGCTCCTCTGACGGAACTCGTTAATGATGCTTTTGAATCGGGTGTATTTCCAGACGATTTGAAATTGGCTAAAGTCATTCCGGTCCACAAAAAGGGGGACAGTTATGACCCGCAAAACTTTAGGCCTATATCTCTTCTCCCAATTATCAGTAAAATTTTTGAAAAAGTAATGTACAATAGACTGGAGACACACTTAAACAATAATAATCTATTAAATAATAAACAGTTCGGATTTAGAAAGGCTCGATCTACCATGGACGCAATTGGAGATATGACTAAAACAGTAATAAAATCAATAGATAACAAACTGAAAACTCTTGGAATGTTCTGCGATTTATCAAAGGCCTTTGATTGTGTTAGTCACGACATTCTCTTAGCCAAGCTCGAACTTTATGGCGTAAAGGGGAATGATCTTTCGCTGTGCAGTTCATACCTTACAGAAAGAAAACAAGTGGTAGACATTGATGGGACCAACTCGAAAGAGTGTCATCTCACCTGTGGGATTCCACAAGGTTCCATTCTGGGGCCTCTGTTCTTCTTAATCTACGTTAATGACATGAGTAATAGTATTAAACATATTGACGACGTGGACATTTTTATGTTCGCTGATGACATATCATTAATTATTAAATCGAAAACTATTGACCAAATAACTATTAAACTGAAAACCACTATAGATAACATCACAGAATGGTTTGAGTGCAATAACCTATTTCTAAACTTAAACAAAACAAACTTAGTCAATTTTTTCTTGGGCACTAATAATGTAACAAGGGAAAAAATTGGAGAAATCTTAAAAGAAGAATGTGGGATGAACCTTGTGAATGACATCTCTTTCCTAGGCCTTAAAGTTGACTCTAAGTTAACATGGAACACGCAAACGAATGCACTAGCGAATAGGTTAAGCTCCGCTTGCTACGCAATTAAAAAAGTTAAAGAGCTGTGGTTATGATGCGGCTATGTCTGTGTACTATGGGTATTTCCACAGTCTAATGTCTTACGGTATACTTGTCTGGGGCAATGCCACTGGTGCGCGTAGGATATTTCTACTCCAGAAACGAGCAGTACGTCATTTACTTGGTTTGAGGTTTAGGGACTCCTGTAGGGGAGCCTTTAGACACTTAAACATATTGACACTCGTGGGAGCCTACATAATGGAATGCTTACTATATCTAAAAAAGAACCTGGAAGAATTTCCCACTTTGGGTAGCAAGCATTCATTTCCAACTAGACATGGTGGCAACATTGCTTATCCAAAGTGCAGACTTGCTAAAATGTCTAAAAGTTATTTGTGTGCATGTGTCTTGCTAGCAAATAAACTTTCTGCGGAAACAAGAAATTTAAGCATTTCAAAGTTTAAAGCCACTATTAAAAAATTGTTAATAAAAAAGGAATTTTACTCATTAGACGAAGCTCTGGCAGATAAGGACTGGAAGGATGGAGTAGATGGGTAATTTTTTTCTTTTTTTTTCCCGTTTATTGTGTTGTTTTTAGTTTAGGTGATTGATTATGTATAAATTGACATTGCAAATTTGACTAAGCCCCTTTACAGCTGCAAATATATTATCGACTATTTTATTATAATTATTATTATCTTTTTCAATCTCATTTGTGACATAGTACATTACCTATTAATTTTAATTTTATATTCCTTCTTTTATTTACTGACATAGCCCTTTTACAGCTGCACATAGGTATAGTGACTTACTCAATTAATTAATATAATAATGTGACATGTTTTCTTCTGTATTTTTATGATTATTTTTTATAATAGGTATTCAAGCGTGCCCTAATTGTGATCTCAATTTTTGTGTTGTTCTATTTAATGTAATCTTAGTGTTAATTTGACCTCAGCCCTTGTACAGCTGCAAATAACTTCATTTACTGACATTATTTTTCATTTGTAAACTTTATTTTTATTCTTTGGACTTGTATAATATTATTAATTAATATTATTATTCTGACAATGCCCGTTTACAGCAGCAACACCGATACTCAGTTTATATCTTTTTTTTTTAATTCAATTATGTACCAATGATGTATCAATTTATGTTATATCTCTATTTTATTAATTTTGACGTGACTAAGTGTTCCAGAAATAATAACTAATTATTGTAGTGTTCCTATGGTCTGAATAAATGAGTATGAGTATGAGTAAACGAAACTTACTGCAAATAATCTGCGTGGAGCAAACTTGTAGTACTTCAGTTTCCCCCGCCGCGTTGACGATGTCGGTGCGGAACACCATCCGGCATCGCGTCGACTTCTTCTTCCCGCGGGAGACATGGCTGATGCCGCCGCCGCCGCTCCCGAGCGTCTCGCCGAACCTGTGCTCCACGTCTACGTTGCGTTCCTGGGTGAATAGATGCATGTTTTTAGGGTTCCGTAGCGAGAGGGTAAAAACAGAACTCTTTAACTAAGGGTTTCTGCATACGTAACGTTGCGGGATGCGTCAATTTCTACATACAAAAACGACGACGATGGAGGGGATGGCACGGGATTTTTGTATGTAGAAATTGACACGTCCCGTCCGGGAAACGTTACGTATACAGAGACCCTAGGACGGCGTGTGGAGGCTTAATTCTACAGGCCGTCTCATGAACTGTGATAGCTAGATTGTTGATATTTTCACAGACGATGTATTTCTATAGATTTTTCTACTGTTTTTGCGATGTTGGATTGAAATTTATCAAATTCGTTTATTAATAATTAAAAAGTGTCATCATCATCTTTAGTCAATCCTGAAGAAGAGACCTGCAGGGGTACTTTTTAAGTCTACGAACGAACGACCTAAAGGAAGAAAATCTGTCATCAGTCCTTCAAAACCGTTAGAAAATAAAAATTTCGGACGGATGGATGACAGATTTTTTTCTTGAAATTATCGTTTGTTTTACCGTAGAATAAAAGAGAGACCCTGTAAAGGTCTCGAAACGTTAATCGTTGAATCTAATGCTAAAAGTAGTAGACACTACGCGATTAAAACCAAAAAAAATGTTTAACAATCAACAATCAATATTTAAGACATATTAAAGTAGGGCTCCCTTACAACAAACGTGTTTTTATGTGACAATGGTACGGAACGCTTTGTGCGCGAGTCCGACCTAAACTTGTTTTGTAATGTAATAAACGAATTAATTCTTTGTTTTCATATGAAAATCCATTTTTTTAGGCAAAAATTGTTTCCGAATATTGGACCGCGGCGAGATTTGAACTCGTGATCTTCCACTTACTGTGCAGAAGCGGTTAATTAATAAATTACGCTTCGAGTGAATTGAACACCGAGCTCCGTAAAATATGGATAATACAAAAACAATGAAATTACAGACATTTTTCGGTTTGAATCGCGTGGTTTTTATTACTTTTAGCATTGTTACAACGCTCAACGTTTCGAGACCTTTCCAGGTCTCTTCTTCAGGATAGACTAAGATGTGATTTGTCATTCTAATGTATTAAAAAAGTTACAGTGAGACTACCGTCTTATTATTAAAAACTATTAAAATGTTATCAAAAACGTTCTTGTCTACGCAGGTTCCAAAATTGCAATGATTATTATTTACTTTATTGTTAAATTTTATTATTAAACTTTATTATTTAATTTTAACTCTATTACTTTTATTTACTTTATTATTATTTTACTTTATTATTTACATTTTATTTAGCCTATCATTACCAACTATGCACAAATCACCTTTTAACGATTAATTTATCACTACGTGACTTCGCAAACGCGCCCCTTCATGAGAAGAAGTCACAAGAAACTCCTGGGGGTTGTTTTATGGTGACTTATGCTTACATCAAATTTATTCTTATCAAAAGCTAATATAAAATACTATATTCTACAACCGGCAAAAGTGGCTGACAGTGTCCTGTTGTCTAGCAGCAGTTGTTGGCTGGGCCTGGGACTTAATCAAATGTAGTACTGGGTCCCAGACAGGCGGCACCTTCCAGCCATCCTCCCTATTGAAATTGTTGGGGTGTTTCTGAATTTCAATGGCTTCCCGAAGCATTCTAGGTACATACCGCTTCTCAGTGGCCAGTATCCGTGCCTGATCGAAGCGGAGGTAGTGGTTTGGCTTGTCCAGCATGTGTTCACAAACTGCAGACTTCAGAGACCGTCTGTGCTTCACATCAGCGATATGTTCCTTAATCCGAACGGCAACACTTCGTTAACATATTATAAGCCACACAATTAAATTTTAATATTAAAACATATTATAAGCCACACAAGAAGATCCAACAATTATTAAGACCTGTCAAGTGTAACATACCCCTGGAGGATGCTGGTATCTACAAAATCGATTGTGAGTGTGGCGCTAGTTACATAGGGCAAACCCAACGAAGTGTTGCCGTTCGGATTAAGGAACATATAGCTGATGTGAAGCACAGACGGTCTCTGAAGTCTGCAGTTTGTGAACACTTAAAATAAACGTTTTCGGGCAAATAAAAAATACTAGAACAAATTATACGGAGCACCCCGACTGGACTAGACAGGTAGTAGGTAAGGTTACATCATTACAAGCCGCCTAATATTATAAATAGCTGCGACACGCGGTTTCACCCGCGTAAGTCCCGATCCCGCGGGAATATAGGGATAAAAAGTAGCCTATGTGTTATTCCAGGTCAATAGACATGTTAGTCTAAAATCCTTAACAGAAACGCGCCTTGGCATCATTGTTGAAGGTTCTACACCACCGAGTCAAGGAGATCTTTAATAAAAACAAACCGCTGAAGGCTACATTATTGATGGGCTTATTCCCAATCGCCCTGGAGACATGAATAACCTTTCAGAACTTTCTTTCTATAAAGAAATATCCATACAAAACTCAAATCCTAATCAAATTAATCATGAATCCGGATTCTATTGAACTTATGCTATAAAGAGTTGGACGAATGTTACCTTTATTTAATTAAATAAGAGAACATCTTTACCCCACTCATCTTTTAAATGTTACTTAGGGTAAGAGTCTCAACAAGGCTTTCATGAATACCTTTCAGGGCACTTTACACATTTTCAAATATTTTCTCTTCGTATTTTAAAGAGTTAAAGGAATAACCTTATTCAAATTAAAATACTTGCTAACGTTTTTGTACTTTGTATATTTTAAACCTACCAAGTCAAAATTAATAGTTTTTAGGTTTTGTTACAGCGGCAACAGAAATACATCATCTGTGGAAATTTTAACTGTCTAGCTATCACGGTTCATGAGATACAGGCTGGTCACAGACAGACGACATTGGAGTCTTAGTACAAGGGTCCCGGTTCCAAACCCTTTGGGTTAATTATCCATTATAGGCCGTGTGCGAACTAAAAGAGCAATGGTCTTAGAAAGAAGCCGTACAGCGCTGGTCTTCTGGCCAGACCCATAAGGATTTATAGGCTTGACTACCGCTCCGGAGCGTACCTACTTGGTGCAAAGAATAGCTATTGTCATACAAAAGGGGCAATGCTGCCAGCATCCTTGGCTCTTTTGCGCCGGGTACCATCAGGGGCAGTTTATTTGATTGACTGTGCGTGTTGTCGTGTTGTTGTTTATCATACATAACCAAACTATCAACTCACTTTAAGTATCCCAACGCAGTCACAAGTGACTTGCCAATTCTTCCCAGGTTCCAGATCGATTTCGATGACAACAGTGCCGTCCTCTTTTCTCTCCTTGCAAGGAGTGGAGTTCTTGCCTGCCACCCGGCATGCTTGGTAGAACATGTGTGGGGCCACTCGACCCGTGTCTGTACCGATGTATACCTGCAAGTGGAACAAGAGGTGAAGGTGGGTCTTAGGACTTAAGGAACTAACGGTAACGGGACTGAGATTCATCTCTGATAAATCCAAATGCAATAGGAGTTATACCGATCTACTTATATCTAGTTTTCCAGACTACAGATCGATATTTGTCAGGTTTTTGTGTTTTTATTAGCCTAAAGGCTAAAATTTGGCCACTATCACACCTGAATGATAAACGTTGATACGGTCTAAGATGACGAAAGCAGGCCTAGAAGGTACCTGTTCACACTGGCCAGGAAATATAGTCTCAGACAGGGTATTCTAATATCTCACTGTATGAAGGTGGACGTTAGGCTGCCCATGCTACAGTCTTAATAGCTGCACCTTGAATGACATGGATATCCGCCGATTCCAATAACCCAAAACTCTTATGGGACTAAACTCTCCATGCAGCACAATGGTGCTTTCAGAACTTAGATGATATGGTTAACTTGGTAAGTTGGTGAAAGGTCGTGCGAGACGAGAAGTAGGAACAGTGTGGCAGTAAATGTACTTACTTGCAGCACGGCCGGTTTATCGTAACCAAGTAATTTGACTATAGGGAAACCGTTTCCTGAATTGTCTTTGACAGCACCTCTGCTTCCTTCTGTTTGGTATCTGGAATTATCGGTAAGATATAAAGTATTTTGCAATCAGGTACGTATGGAAGGCGACTCTATTATAGTGTATGCAAATTTACCTCGCTCTGTGTTGCGTTTCTGGCTGGCAGACGATTTGTAGTTCTACCGTACCATCTTTAGATCTGTTAGTGATGGGTGATGTCAGACCTGGCGCGCCGGAGGACGCCAAGAGGGCCCTTCGCCTCGCCATCGCCTGTGCTAGTTTGCCCCCATATTTACCCGCTAGCTTGCCCCCGAGCTTTCCGCCTGACCCTTGTTTCCCCCCACTTGCATATTTGTTCGCCAGTTTGCCCCCGTTCCCTAATTTACCGCACGATCTGTACGGGTCTGGGTACCTCTGCACGGGGCTCTCACTAACGTTTGGACTAGATAAACTGCATCCTGCCCGCATTCTGAAATGAAAGAAACACGATATTGTAGTTTTTGTCTGTCGATTTCGGTACAAAATTAAGCTAAAAATAGACATAGGAAAATGCTGAATAATTGTTTACGAAATGGTTTTACGATTTTTTGTTTTAGACTGTGATTATTGTTCCGAACAATCCGGAACCGACGGAACCTTTAATCTCATTATACCTACCTTACATCGAGTATTCTTTAATGATATTGTTTTGTGGATGTTTGGGTTAATACGTAAAGTAAAGATACATTAATCTTGAGGCCGGAGTACACAGTAATGATGCGATGATTGTTATTGACAATTACGTGCGGTGAACATGCGATTCTTGCACTTAATGATCATCATGATGCGGCGTGAATCGGACGGTCGTCGTTGGTCAGGTGCCTTATTTTTGCATAGCTTGTGCCACTTTGGGCGATTTTAATATCTCGATTTCTGCTGATTTTTATTCGATGTAGGACTGGTGTGGTTGGTGGTCTGTGGACTGGTGTGGTTAGTGGTCTCGACCACTCGCCGCAGGACTCATATAGAAAAATTCCCTACATCGAAAGTAGTGATGGGTCCACTCGAGTTGCCAACTCGAGTTAACTCGAGTTGCGATCAACTCGAGTCAACTCGAGTTAAACTTTGCGAACTCGAGTTCAATAATAGTACTATTTTTAACAAATTTTAACCTAAAAATGCATAATTGATGTTTATTTTATTCGATAATTTAATTTTTATTTCTGTCCTATTGCCTAATCTCGGTAAGGACAGACCGAAGAATTAAAAAATTCATGCCGTGGTTTCACATGTGTACAGTGGCCGGCAGAATAGTCGAAAAAAATGGCGGATGCGCAAAAGGCGATTTTTCATAGAAGTCGCATATAATATGTATTGCGCGAACTTTCCCCGTCCACGTCAAAATTTTTCAACTTATCCACCGACCACTGTAAGCCTCGTTCTTGGTGAAATATTAAGATCGAAAAATTTCGATCCCGTGGGAATATCGCTATAAAAATTAGCCCATGTAATAATTTATGTCTCCAGCGAATTACATACTAAGTCCCATCAGAATCGGTTCGGTATTTTGTGCGTAAAGCGGCAAAGTATATAAAATAATTAATTGGGTTACTCATGCCCACCAACTCGAGTTGCAACTCGAGTTAGCTCGAGTTACGTGCATTTTAACTCGAGTTGACTCGAGTTACGTTTATTCCGAGTTGGCACATCACTAATCGAAAGTTAATCAGTAGAAATCGAGCTATTTAAATCGATAGAAGTGGCACAAGCGATTCAAAAATACAGTCCCAGTCTGTACCTTCGCAAACGAATGTTTTCGTGGCGTGGAGCTATAGATAGACTATAATAATATGAATAACACAGAAAGCGTCTTTTTTCGTTTATGCCACCTATAAAGCCAGTGCTTTCGAATATCATAAAACTGATTTTCACGAGAGCTTTTATAGACAGATGTCGACCGGCTGTTGGATACCTAGTGTAATGAACAAAATTTGAAATAAAAATGGTATTGATTTGTTCTGTATGACATAAAATAATTATAAAGATTCGATGTAGACATACACAGGGGGCGGCGGGGGTGCGAGCGGCAGCGTCATTGCGTCGAACTGAGCGGGAGCGGTAGCGGTAGCGGGCGCTGACGCGTTCGCGAGCGCGGCGCCCACTGTGGTCATGTCCGCCTGAGAGAACACATACGCATCGTTCGCGTTGTCGCACTCTATCTTAACTGCCATCTCGCTTTCACATCGCTGCCTTTTCGTTTCCGGATGCTCGCACTCTGACTCCAATGTGTCGGAATATCTGTACACAACCCGGTGTTTGTTAGAAATTTTGCAGTAAGTAGGTGTACGCCAATAGAATACTAAGAGGAGATCAATAAAATCAATTAATTACTAAATAAGTTGGCAGGCCGAGAAATGTTCCTAAGAAATGGTCCAAATGAAAGAGACTACGTGAAGAGAGGTATGGCTTATATTTTTTTATAAGTTAATAGATGATGTAAGTAATAAGTTTTACAGGCCGTTCTTAAGCACAATAGACTGAAGAAATGTGATTTCGATGATACCACAATGAAAGAATGTAAAGTAAACAAACATTGTAAGTATTTTATAAGGATAATATGTTGTAAATGGAGCTTGTATTTCGGAAGATTGTGTTTGTGACATAAATACAAACGAGGACGTTAACGTGGCCACTGTGGACACGACCTAACGTGAACTGTGATGAAGGTAATGTCCAAAAACGTCTCAAGGGCTTCGCCAACGAGAAAACGGATGGTAATAAACAAATTCAAAAGATGACAGTACTAGGAACACTATGAAGATTATCTGTGATTTCTAGCCCCCAAAGCGTTAAATGAAGCAAAGCTATGCGATAAGTAAGTGGTAAGCATTTACATTGGTTAAATAAATAAATAAATAAATAAATTCTCCGCACAACACACAGCGCCATCTAGCCCCGTGGTAAGCGACTAAGCTTGTGTTACGGAGACTAGACAACGGATATAATACTTATATTTATTTTTCTTTTGTAAATACATACATATTATACATAGAGGGACACCCAGACCAGACACAATTTTTTTTTTTTTTAAGCATAAATACTTGCACCCGGCGGGAATCGAACCCGCAACCTCCTGCATTGCAGTCGCGCTTTCGCACGACGCGCCACCGAGGTCGTCAAATCGGCATGACACGAGTAGTCGCACCGGAAGGATCATAGGTATGATCCTTTCGGTGCGATTTGACCCCACATGCTACTCTTGTTGATAAAACAACAGGCTAACGGCAAACAAAAAAAAAATCAGCTCCTAAACTCAAATACACGAAGTCAGGACGGACGAATTTAGAAGCTGCTCAATTGGCGTTTCAGTATTAGGTCTTAGTAAACATGAAAAAGGTTGTAAAATCTAAAAGGGTTGGTCAAAATCCCACACTTTTGAATTGAAAAGGTTATTGTTTTTAAAAAGTAATTGAAACCTATGGGATTTGACAACTGGACAGGGCTGCCTTGTTGGTGATCTAAGAAATATGGGGTTGATTGAATCCACCGGGGACACTTTTCAATTTTACAGATATAACCTCAAAATACCTACATTCTACTCCTATCCAATACCTACTTATTGAATAAGATAAGCACTGAGGCTATATCAGTAAGCCCCATTTGCATCAAACGTTTTTAACACGAGGTTTAAAACCAATTTCGACACAATAATGTCAAAATTGTTTGCAAATAACATCGTGTTAGCAACTTTGGGAGTTAACTTTGACTCCACCCCGCCTGGAAAGAGATGTAATTTACGATTAGGCACAAATTGAATTAGCGAACTGTCTGATTCAGACGTCCGGAAGATTGACACGGCGAGCGTCTCGCGAGCACGAACTTAGGTAATTAATAACACTTAAGCTGCTAACTTCGATTCAACATAAATTATTAAGAGCATTCTTGACACTTGGCGTAGGGGCACATTTCGAAGAAGGATTATTATGTATTTAAATGGCTCAAAACAGAGACTGCGACTGTACTAACAGTGTATCCACGGCATAGAATAGGGGTTACTCTATCTCTTGTCATGGGTGTCGTAGAAGGCGAATAAGGGATCTGGGGGAGACTAGAAAACCTTGAGTTCTCAAGTGAGTGTCAGGCAGATCGGACTTACCTACTGTGCCGACCACAAATAATTTAGGGCTTTGAGGACCCCGGGCTCCTGAGAGCGATACAACCGGGAATATCGCTCAGATAAGAAGAAGAACACAGAGTTCGCACTAATAGCTTAGATTAAGGCTGAGAGTTACCGGGTCAGAACCGATAGATTCATATATCTGGTAGGGAAATACGTAATATTATTCGTTCTTTGATCATCATCACAGTGTGCTTCATCTCTTCATCGGTATACCTCTCGTCCCACGACCATTTACATCCAAGTTCTGTACTCTCCTAGTGAAATGAGTATCATACCTTCGCATGACGTGACTGCACCACTAACCACGCTAATTTTACAAACTCTTCGAAATCATAAACAAGCTACGAAGTAGGTACCGAACTGGTATATGAAAATGAAATCAACATCCCAAAATGTATACGAGTTCTAAAAATAGAGAACAAGTTTTTGTAATCGTTGCCCACTTGTTTCTCGCAACGGTATCTTAATCTACATTCCATGATACCAAAAGGTCTACACTACACTACACTACACTATGTGCCTTCTATAAACTATATTGCTATTAAGTAAATGTGAAAGTTTGTATGTCGGTCAGTATCAGTACAATAAAGAGTGTCCGAGGAAGTAGTGTCAAGCGCAAGTCCAGAGAGAGAGGACCTTAAGGGGCACCCAAATTACCTCCATATAGTTTTGCGATTTTTCATAGTTTAGGAGTTTTGGCCTTTTTTTGGCACAAAGAAAGGGATTTTGGAAAATCTCACGGGATCGCGACTGGGAGAACGAGGGTGAAACTGTGGCTCTCTGCTATTGCATATTATATTGCAGAGGTAATGTTTGGATAATGTTCTGATGATATTTATATGCATGTTTGAATCGGCTTAGGCATAGGTATTACGATGATATGAATCTTGGATAAAATTTGTCGTGTAGCCCCGGCATAGAATAGGGTTACCCCATCTCTTCCCTAAGACTGTGGCTAAGGGATCTGAGGGAGTGTTGGGGTCGGAATAGTTTTAAGTCCACTTTATGCAATTTGTTGTATTTCTGGGGTTACTCAAATTATTCAGAACGTATGACCAGTTACAATTTTCAGACAGTGCAGGCCAAAATATTTGAAATTGTGGAATTGCCAAAAAAACAGTACTTTTTAAATTGCATTTCACTGTCGTGCATCCATCAGAACAAAATATGGTCTATAAGAAATCTTAGGCCAATAAACGCTTGTAGGTTCATTATTATATCATTGCTGCTTAATAGGGATATACTATATATATGACATTATTATGAATATTCTATGCATGCTCATTAAGTGAATATGTTAGTACGTCAACCAACGGACGTGAACAAATGCGGATATCGGACGAGGCGGCGCGCGCGCTCCTTTTATCACACGAAGATCTATCGCTGAAGGTCGTATATATTCGAATATCTCCAGTCCCGGAGTTTGATGGTTTCCGCGGGTTGAATTTTGAAACATTTCAAGTTACGACTGACGACTTTGATAGCGCTTGCGCCATGAATTTTGATATAAAAATCAATGCTGTTGAAAAGACTAATTTTAGATTTAAAGTTCGTCGTTTCGTCTACCTATATAGGATATGCAAATTGTGCAAATGTTAAAAATATTTCATTATTATATCATGGATATTTATCTTTTTCACTTTATGAAGACATTAGTCAACAACTGAATGCAAGAAGTACTAAGTTATGAGGGACAAATACTACTTAGCATTTACTAAGCATTTATTACTACTACTACCTACTATTAATAAGCAAATAGGTATCTTTACAGAATTGACTTATGATTATAAAAGATGGGTGGTATCGAGATGGTGAATGCGAATACCGGAGAGGAGGTAAACCTTTCAGTGAGGTTAGTAAGCGATGGTTGGTGTTAGCGAAGTGTCGACAGAAGCATTTTGAGACGCGATATGAGCTTTTAGTGTCATGCACACAGCCACGCGATCGGCCCCGCACACAAATACACATATTGTAGTAGTATATATGAAAAGGTGTTTGCGGGTGCAATGCTCACGGACCAATCCAGCGTTTATGAGTAAATGTGCATAACACTCAAAGCGCCCTAGCGGCGGATTCCCGTGGGATATGTAGAGGCTTGAGCCTACCTACCTGTTGACGGGATCTGGCCCGAGACCGCTGTCATTACTGTTCTCGCAGGGCTCGGGCGGCCGCAACGAGTGGGTGTGCGCATAGTGGGCGAGCTTCCCGAACTTGCCCAAGTGAACGAACTTTCCTGGGTGCGCTATTTTGCCGGCGTGTGCCATTTTCCCCGGGTGTGCCATTTTTCCCGGATGTGACATTTTTCCGGGATGCGCCCGTTTATGTGGAGCGCGCATCACCTTTCTGTGCACGCGGGCGCTCATTGTCGACGCTGTAGACATAGTCATTTTCATGCCTGTCGGACAAACAAGAAAGAGGTGATTAGATACTAATTATATTATTAGTACCTATAACTTATCTTGTCCTATTTGTTACTGATATATGTTTTTGTGCAGTATCATACATAAGTCTGCCTAAAACGTGATGTTTGATTAAAATAATGAATAGGTACATATTGAAGTTTAATTAAATATTTCTTTTTACAAAAATATCGACGATGATACCTTAAACAATGTGCCTAAAGTAGATTCCGTTGCACTTATAATAAACATGAGATATTTTATAACAACAAAATAGGTAGGTATATCATGTGACATTATGTAATATTCATAAACATTGTATCTACGCTACGGAAGCCGTAATTGTGATCCAACAGTAAGGTCATGACATGACTCAGAGATGGCAATCTTTATTTTATAGGTCCGCTATAACTATAACTATAACAAGAGACATAAACTGAGACGCGACTAACATAAACATTCAATTAGACGTACGAGTGATACAAACAGTATGCTGCGTGAAGTATTCCTTATCGAACATTATGTATGAGAAAGCCGTATTTACCTACAACCTGGTCGTAGATAAAGGTGTCTACGATGCATTGGATAAGCAAGAAGAAATTGACAATCAGTGGCAATATTTTCTTATATTTATCAAACGTTAAAATATAGCTCTTATAGTTTCAGAAAAAAGTGGCTGTGCATACGGACGGACAGACAGACATGACGAATCAATAAGGGTTCCTTTTTTTGACATTTGGCTACGGAATCCTAAAAATCAGGAATTTTATATGTGGTAGGTTAGCATTCGGAAAGCGCAGCGTTGGACGTCCACCAACGAGATGACTTGGTTAAGGCCGCGGGTTCACGGCAAGCGGCAGGCCGCTTATAACCGAATGGAACATCTGCCGCATCTGGAAATCTATGAGAGCTTATGTCCAGCAGTTGATTTCTTACGGCTGGAATGATATGGTAAGGCTAGCATTTGACCTCACCTCATATGTAACATGCTTGCCTAGAAAAATCCTATTCATTTTACACTTGAAGACTCCAAGGATGTAGTTGGAAAGGTTGTAGAGGAAATATCGACGCAAACAGAGAGTGTTACTTTGTAACAGTACGGAGTTTCAAGAATTATATTATTATGATACCGAATGGGGTGATATTTGAACCATGCTGATGTGCTATACTCGTTAATTTCATGGTCCAACGGAGAGTGGCCATAACACAAATTATAGGCAAATCTGAATGCGTGGGTAAATAACTACAAACATTATTGCCGAACTACATAACATTAATTTATATCAGTAAATTTAGATTCATGATCGTCGTCTATAGGCTAACTAAGTATACTGGCAAGCATATCATACTTATTAAAGCCCCTCCAGACTCACGGCGAGAAGGTTCGGCGAGAAGTTCGCCGAAAGTTCTCGTAAGAACAAGCATTTTCTCAGTTGTGATGAGAGAGATCCTCTGTCTCGACCCAAAATACCGACACCGATGATCGGACAACAGGCGAGCTCGAGAACAAGAAGGCGAGGAACTCCTCACATTCACGCGTCTCGGGTGTTCTCGCCGTAAATATTTCTTATTTGATTTGGTTCCGGAGAAGGCCAATGTGCAAACCAAATTGTCCGTATACCTATCTTCTTATATAGGTAAGGGATTTAAGCAAAGTTTTTCTTCGGTTTATGCGACTTGTATAATATTGTAATACAACAGATTTTTTTTCGGTTTTAATCGCGATGTTATTAAGGGCGGAACGCGATTAAACCCGAACAAATGAGTTTCATTTTAACTTAAGCAAAGCAAAAGACTAATGATTTATTTTTTTATCTATTTATTTATAGACGAATCTGAGTGATTACAACGTAAGATTGCTGATGGAATAATGCACAAGGAAGTGAGACCGAGTTCTGACGTCCGCTAATCAATATTGATTTATTTTACTACCTATGTTGTATGCTAAATCCTGTATCCAGGCACCATTGCTATAAGATTATCTTTATCGTTATCAAACTAGGTATAAAACAGAGCAGTAACTAGGTATAAAACGAAGCAGTAACTAGGTATAAAACGAAGCAGTAACTAGGTATAAAAACAGAACAGTAACTCAGGTATCGTGTAAAGACACGCAAACGGAATGTCAAGCCTATTTCTGAATATCATCAGACTATACCTACATATTTACAACTTACTTATTCATACAGGGTTAGTTTGTTCCAATAAAAAAACGATGGCGGGGGTAGTTTTCTACACCAAAACGAACAACTAAATACTAAATACGCAAAAATACAACTAAATACGTGCGAAATAGTCACTCTTCTTCATTTTCTTCCTCAAATAAACAAAGGAAATCATCGTAACAACATACCAGTTAAGTTCTAGTATCGATCTGGTTTTCTAATTTACATTATTAATCGACTACGCGTCAACTTCAGGACTGGGCGGACTAAATCACGTAGGTAGTCTATACTTCTATATAGTCTATACTTCCATACTAACACCAGTAGAGTCCTGCGGTTTTACCCGCGTTAGTCCCGATCCTATGTTAATTTTCAAAACCCCTTTCTTATCGGATGCCTACATCTCCTAAAGAACGCACTAATCAAATTTCAGCGGCTCGATTCTAGTAAATAATTACATATCAGTTCGATGACAGAGACAGTGCAGACCGATGACAGACGCAGTGCAGACACAACACAATTGCAAAGAAAACACAAAATACACTATCAACTACCATACGAATACAATGTTTTGAGTTTTCTTTGCAATTGTGTTGTGTCTGCATTGTGTCTTCACTGTCTCTGTCATCGAACTGGTACCTATTTAATTATTTACGAGAATCGACCCCTAATATCAGCGCTTTAGGCTGTGCGTTGGTCAGTCAGTCAGTCTGTCCTTCTTTTTACCTAACTTTTAACACTGCTGCAGTTTATATAATAATATGTCTGTTTGAGAGTTATCACAATTGTATGTTGATCGTGTCGTGAATGTTTTAAACAGTACAAAATTGGTACAAAAATGTTAATATGAAATTTCAATAAAAGATTCTACGAACATTGGGGGCACTGAATAGAATTCCCTTTGAACAACAACATTTGTAAGCGGAATTAATCGTTTTCTCATCAATAGAGGTGTTCGAGCGTTAATATTATTAGGTGCTAACAAATTATAAGGGTTTTTTTCTCTCGCACAATAAACAAAACAAGGCATCAGTGAGAAATATTCAGAAAATTGCATAGGTGTAGGCAGATTACCTAGCTAGATGGTGGGTGTTCTAACAACGACGACGTTCGAGTTTTGATTCATATTTTCTGTAAGTAATTTCCGGAACAATTTGACTTTGAAAATGGAGAAATTGGTCTGTCACAGACGCGTTTAATAAGGATCACTATCAAGCGACCTTTCTTCTTCTAGTCTCTAAGCACAGGAAAGGTTGTCTTCGTCTCGCTCAGCCCGACTCAAAAAGACTGTGACAGGCATGACATCGATGACATGATCGTCGGTTTGGAACCGACGATCGACTTGTCATAAGTCATATTAAGCTCTCTAAATACTGAATACTGAACCCGCTCGCAAACCGCTAGTGTGATTACGCTCTAAATACCAGACAGACTAATATTTGAAAGCGAATAAAATCGATTAGTTAGGTATCTATTTTAAGCCGAAACTACCGTCCGAGCAGATTCCAAGTCTGCGGTCACTCTAAGACTCTATGAGCAGTTTTGTTGAATCGATGTAGATTTGGTTATCTTCAAGACACGAGGAATTTAGTGAACTATAAATATCTCGTAAGCAATTGGTCCATTCACTAGTAAACTGAGTAAGCGTTGCAAAAATTGTAAAAATAGTTATCCTTGTGTTTTCGTTCTTGATTCCGGACCGGTTATGCTTGCCGATTTACGTTTTTTCTTGCAACATGGTGATTGTGAAAAATGCTTTAATATAAAATAACCTAACATGATGGGCATATCTATCTCCATATCAACATTTATCAAATTCGGTTCACCAATTTTTCTTTCATAAGAACCTTCTCCTAAAACAAAACCTAGCAAACACAACAAAAAAAGAGAATAGCGAAATCAGTCCAGCCGTTTACCCGTGATACTGTGACCAAGGGGAATAGGGATTCATTTTTATATAATACTAGCTGACCCGGCAAACGTTGTTTTGCCTTAGAAATTATAGATAGTAGCCGATTCTCAGACCTACTGCATACGCATATAAAATTTGGTAAAAATCGGTCAAGCCGTTTCGGAGGAGTACGGTAACTAGGCCGTGTAGCCCCGGCATAGAATAGGGTTATCCCATCTCATCCCGTGGGTGTCGTAAAAGGCGACTAAGGGATCTGAGGGAGATTAGCAAATCTATTTCCCTCCGCGCGGTGGCGGATAAACTGCTTGATCCCTAAAAGGGTTGGTGTCAGGCAGGCGGCCGGCCGTAAAAACATTGCCAAATCTAATTGCAGAAGGTATGGTCAATAATGACTTACCGACTGCGCCAACCCCAAATAAAAAAAAAACAATTTGGGGCTCAGCGGACCCCGGGCTCCCGAGAGGGATGCAACCGGGAACATCGCTCGGATGAGAAGGTCAAGCCGTTTCGGAGGAGTACGGTAACTAACATTGTGACATCGATTTTTTATATATAAGACTAGCTGACCCGGCAAACGTTGTTTTGCCTTATAAATTATGGATAGTAGCCGATTCTCAGACCTACTGAGCATACGCATATAAAATTTGGTAAAAATCGGTCAAGCCATATCGGAGGAGTACGGTAACTAACATTGTGACATGGGATTTTTATATATAAGACTAGCTGACCCGGCAAACGTTGTTTTGCCTTATAAATTATAAATAGTAGCCTATTCTCAGACCTACTGAATACGCTTATAAAATTTGGTAAAAATCGGTCAAGCCGTTTCGGAGGAGTACGGTAACTAACATTGTGACATGGAATTTTTATATATAAGACTAGCTGACCCGGCAAACGTTGTTTTGCCTTATAAATTATAAATAGTAGCCGATTCTCAGACCTATTGAATACGCTTATAAAATTTGGTAAAAATCGGTCAAGCGGTTTCGGAGGAGTACGGTAACTAACATTGTGACATGGAATTTTTATATATAAGACTAGCTGACCCGGCAAACGTTGTTTTGCCTTATAAATTTAAATAGTAGCCGATTCTCAGACCTACTGAATACGCTTATAAAATTTGGTAAAAATCGGTCGCGCCGTTTCGGAGGAGTACGGTAACTAACACTGTGACATGGCAATTTTATTTTTATTTTAAGAAGATGATAATTGTAGTAGGTAGGTACCTCAGGTAATTAATAAATGACATAGGTACCTAGATAATTCGTCAGAACTAAATAATCTGGAAAAATTCTTGATTAAATTGCAATAAAAGAAACTAATATTATATAATAACGAAATTCCACTACCGCAGTAATCATCAGCATAGTGGTAATAGTAATGCATGTTTTTAGCTTTGTTTACTATTTGCTATCAGTCTGTGTATGTTCTGAAATTATTTTAAGATATGCCATATCATAACATTATACCTACCTAATTTGATGCAATCTCGTTTAAAAAATCATCATTGTTTTAATATATAATTTGAATTCGTATTATCAGTACCATACTGTCTAAAGTAGGGAACATTTAAAAGGACAGTCCTGTAATGTTCAACAACATATTTCTGCACACAATTATTGTGTGCAGAAATATGTTGTTCTTTGTTTCCGAAGTACAAAGTACATTCATTATTGATGTACTTTATTCCAAAGTCTAGATCAATTTATATAAATTACTAGAAGATTCCTGCGGTTTCAACCGCGTAAGTCCCGACCCCGTGGGAATATCGGGATCAAAAGTAGCCTATGTTACTCCTCGATAATGCACCTTTTCAGAATTTTTGAAATCGGTTTAGTAATTTCGGAGATTACCCCATATATAGTTACATACACGTTACCAACGTTACCTCTTTATAGTATTAAGTAGTATAGATATAAATGTCAATTTTGAAGGAAAACGATGACAAATTTTCATAGGAAAGTTGTTACATTTTTGATATAAGCAAATAACACAGCAAACTGAGAAAAAGTCGTAAATTGAAATATCAAATAAATCTACATATTTTCATCAATATGAATAACAACAACGGTTTTTCCCTCGCAGTTAGTTAAGTTCTACCGAAAATCGGTACCGTTTTACAAAATCACCTCATAGCGGTGACATTTGACTATTATAGTAGCCCGGCTACGTTACAATAGCTATCACAATACTATAATAATTCGATCCATTCATTGAATTGAGCTTTGCGTCGATAGTCAGTCAAGCAGGACAAACGATTTTATACGAGGTAATATTATACAAATGAAAACGTAAAAATTCGGGTAAAACGAATTATACCGTAAGGGAAAAACCATTATGGCACAGGTATTCAATAAATATTATAAGTATTTCATACATATTCATCAAGAAATTGGTGTGTATAGGTATCTGGGTCAGGTACGTTTATAGCTTGACTTGATATGAAAATATAATAGACTAGCTGCGCCCCGCGGTTACACACGCGTAAGTCCCGATCCCGCGGAAATATCGGGATTAAAAAGTACCTTATGTGTTATTCTAGGCGTCCAGCTATCTATATTCCAAGTTTCATTGCAATCGGTACAGTAGTTTTTGCGTGAAGGAGTAACAAAGACACACACATACATAGGATAAGATAGGATATAATTATGGCAACTAGGTGTGTGGTAATCATATACTAAGAATACTTTCTAATAAAATAAGGTTTATTCATGAAAAACTTATTCCCATTACTAATTTAAAAGCCCGTGAATACCCGCTAAAAATATTTCTAATCCAAAAATATTCCAGCAGACAGAAGCTAAGGATCGATATTATTGAGACTAATCATGAGTACAGGCAAGTACGTAATTGTATTGAGTAGGTACATGATATAGAGAGAAGGGCCGGGTTCGTTACCCTGAGGCACGCCGAGTCTCGACCTGCGCTATCGACGGTTATCGGTCGACTCGACGCATTGTCACTTCTCTACGATGAAAGTTCATTATTCCACCTGATTGTACATCACTAATAAATAACAAATAAACCTAAATTATTTCATTACTCGAACAACCTGTTTGAGGTACAATGTCGAATGCTTTCTAAAGGTCTGTCTACAAATTAAATTATAATTAATTTTACTACAAAAACATCGGACTACAAAAGGTAGACAGCAGTATGTCTATAAATCGATGATTACTGGATATCATCTATTTATAGACTTAAACTACTGCTAAAATTACCTATGTACAACAATACAATAATACCCTTTGGGTACGGAACCCTAAAAACTATCAAGCGATAAAGAAAATATAGTTGAATAATATTTTGAAATGATCGAGTTATTTATCTAGTTACGCAACACTTATTAAAGTGTAGGTCAAAATTTAAATAAACCGACATATCTCTAGAAGCGTAAGTGTAACCATCGTGGCCCGTGGCAGTCCACGTGACGCTTGGACTTTTAAACTCTGACAATACGTAACGATTTGTTGAGAATATTTACAAAAGTGTGCCATTTTGTCGGCCTTTGTGGCTTGTCGAGCGAAGGCTCGACGCAATCCAGAAGTTTGCGGGTTCGATTCCCCTCGGGTGAAGGTATTTATGCTTCAAAATAAATATTTGTTTCTGGTCTGGTTGTGTTCTATGTAAATAAATAAATAAATTCTGTGAACAACACACAGCGCCATCTAGCCCCGTGGTAAGCGACTAAGCTTGTGTTACGGTGACTAGACAACGGATATAATACTTATATTTATTTTTCTTTTGTAAATACATACATATTATACATAGAAGGACACCCAGACCAGACACAAATATTTATTTTTAAGCATAAATACTTGCACCCGGCGGGAATCGAACCCGCAACCTCCTGCATTGCAGTCGCGCTCTCGCACGACGCGCCACAGAGGTGGCCATTTGATGAGATGATCATCAGATGTATCTATGTATTTACCGAAAAGGTATGATATGTAGTATATTCTCTGTCTAGTTCCCAAAGTACAAGCCTAGTGTTTAGTTTAAGGCTAGATTGAGCTGTGTGTGACGTTTTTATTTCTGGGGATAGTGTAGCGGCTGAGATACTAGTAACATGTGTTGTTTGTAAGTGTCTACTACGTTATCTAATAAAATGGTCAGCGCGTGATAATTTAAAGTATTTTGAAAAAATATCGAGGTACCTTGTTACTTTTCACTAATCGTACGACACACACATACTAATTTATATCTATCTATACTCTTATATTAATATCTATCTATACTCTAATATTATAAATGCGAAACTAACTCTGTGTCTTTTTTACCGATTACCGATTTTGATGAATTTTGGTATAGATATAGAAGGGAACTTGGAGAAGGACATAGGATACTTTTAACCCCGAAATTCTCGCGGGATCGGGACTTACGCGAGTGAAACCCCAGAGCCTAGCTAATTAATAACTGTATAATTATTACGAGCAAATTATGTAAATACACAATTTAGCAACGATAGAAAGAAGATAAATGACGAAGTAAATAATGCAGAATATCCGCCTCAATATCCAGACAGCACGTTCGACATTCGTCCGAGGCGTCGATAACAAGCGTTAGTTTATCAAAGTAATTTATGAAGAGGCTTGCATTAGGTTACTGACCGGATTGGAAGATAAATAAATACACCGGCGGATGTTTGTCATAACAAAAATATTTAAATTGGGCGACGAAGAAGGGCGTAATAACAAACACGGCGAAATAAACAAAAATGTTGATAACACTTGTGTCGTAACGATATATAGCGAACTAGTTAATGGAAAGGAGCCGATAACAGATACAAACAATGTTATTGATTACGTACAATCAGTTTGGTTTATTGTACGGTTCAAGGAAATAGGACAGGAAAATATGGCTAAAAAGAACTCTTGAGTTGATTCTCGAATAAAAACTAGGACAACAAATGGACTTCGGAGTTTGAAAAACAACAAAACTTAACCGTTAATCTGTACTTACATATAAAACTAGCTGGGTCCCGCGGTTTCAACCGCGTAAGTCCCGATCCCAAAGGACTTTCCAAAATACCTATCTTAGTGGATCCATGCACACGATAAAGAACACTCTCCAAATTTCATGTCTCTAGGGCCCAGCGGTTTGGGCTCTGCGTCAATATATAGGTCAGTTGGACATTGAATTTTAATAAACTTTAAATTCACACGATTTCTTAACATAGTTACATTTTCACGGGTTTGTTTGTTTCGGAGATGGGTGTAGCGGCAGGTGGAGTGGAGGGGGAAGGGGGTCTTGAACATCACACCCAAACGTATATGTCGCCAAAGTTTCAAAACTTTATTAATTTGTTTGTCTGAAAAACATTTTATAATTAAGTACTGAGGTATCGTGCCTGATATATAGGATTTATGGCATAAACACATTTTCTCTAATGTATCCAGGGATGAAACAGCCGACTACGTTTATAAAGTTTGTATGGAGAAAAGAGTAGGTAGACTTTTCCCTTAGGTAGTAGGTAATAGATACTTCTGAAGCCTACGCATTAATATGTGTTATTTATTATGTTAGTTTATCCAATTATAAGTGTTCCAAGAAATATCATATTTTGATACTCGAATTTCCTTCGTTATCGCAATCATTTTGGCAAAATTCTAAATATTGTAGGTATTCTAGTTTTCTATACCCGACTTCAAAAAAGTATCACTCACACTCACTCTCTAAACTCTCTATCTAAGTCGTAGCGCAAAACGGGCTGCAGAATGTGGTCCGATACGTAGCCCGGTGCAGCCACTAAGGAAGACGGAACGGTCGTATCACGGACGTCTTCCTATCTTCTAGCTTGACGAACCTGCTATATCTTAGACCCTATCATCTCTTGCCACCAAGGCACATAGTGGTCAAATGCTCTTCTATAGTTTATAACAAAACGGTCAGGACTTATAAATGTGAATAGGGCGCTAACCATCTATATCTAGAAAATGCTTTCTGATTAACTGACTGATCAACGCACAGCCTAAACCGCTGCTAGTAGAGAGCTGAAATTTCGAGAGTGTATTCTTTATTATGATGTAAGCATCCGATACGTAAGGGTTTCTCGAAATTCCCACGGGATAGCCGGTGAAACCGCGGAACACAGCTGGTTAATACATATAAAAAACATTTGTTCATTAAACACAGTGACAGACAGAAGAATACAGGCCTTGCTATCTCCCTGACCTAGATCAGACCGTCTATTTGCGTACAATATACATACATTAGCAGTGCCCTGCGGTTTCACACGCGTATAGTGGCCGGCAGATAAGTTGAAAAATATTGACGTGGAAGGGGAAAGTTCGCGCAGTACATTTCACATGCGACTTCTATGAAAAATCGACTTCTGCGCATCCGCCATTTTTCTCGACTACCTGCCGGCCATTGTAAGTCATCTACCCGTGGAATATTGGCAGAAAGTAATTCTCAGTGTTCTAGCTATCTGCACAGGTGCCAAGTTTTGATCAAAATCGCAACAAGTTTTTGTGCGAAAGAGTAAAAAACATATACATAGATTTTGAGTAGAAATGATAGAAGCTTTTTTGGATGCTATAAGCTACTTTTTAACCGACTTTAAAAAAGGCGGAGGTCCTTAATTCGAACCGTATATTATTTGTATTTGTGTGTATAATTATGTTCACGGTCCCACGGTGTACTCGGTCCCATAAAATCTAAGTGAAGATTTGATGAGAACCTTCGAAATGATGAGCAGAATAGGATCCCAGAATGCAGTAAATTACTATTTTTTTACTTCTTTCAATAGAATCAGCTTCTAAAGAAATGAGGTACAAATTGATGAAGCACCTAAAGTCATTAACTACTATGGTAAACGAACAACAAAATACATGGTGCCTAACATATACAATAAATTGGATGAGATAAGATTAGATGAAAGTCTGACCTTGCCAGTAGTTAAGACCAAATTGAAGAAAAAACTATTGTCTATTTAACTTCTAGCACTTTTTAGTTTTGTTTTATACATAACATAATAACTAAAATTTATATAAGCTATATTAATTTATAAGATGTTTTTCCTTTTTAATATTGGTACAATGTGTGTAAAATTTAGCTGAGCGTACCTTGCCAACAAACTGTTTTGCAGTTTGGCAAGAAATCTAATAATTAAATATTGTACTAAACATTTTTATTAAATAAAAAAAAAAATAAAAAAAAAAAAAAAAAAAAAAAAAAAAAAAAAAAAAAAAAACCTGAAACCACATTCTCATCAGAAAAGTCCTCAATTTATAAAGTTACGGTTACAATTTGGAAGATTTTCATTTATAGGGAGTAACGCAGAGGAAATAGCGGGTTGCAGCTAGTGTATTTGATTGTACTAGGTAAGTAATTAATTTTGATCATCATTAAATAAATAGTCTATGGACTGTCGTAAAGTTGTTTATTAATAAACAATTTAATGGCAGTCTAGTGCAAATTGGTTTTGTCTAACATGTTTATATTGATTAACGTTATAATTTTATTGTAATTACCTACAAATATTACAAAGACCCAATTACCCAGCTCCCAGAAATTACAGACAATGTCATTCAGGTCGTTCTATCTTTATCTATTCAATCTATACTAATGTTATAAAGAGGTAACGTTGGTAACATGTATGTATGTATGTATATTGGGGGTAATCTCCGAAACTACTGAACCGATTTCAAAAAATTTTTCACCATTAGAAAGCTACATTTACCCTGAGTAACATAGGTTACTTTTGATCCCGATATTCCCACGGGATCGGGACTTACGCGGGTGAAACCGCGGGAATCTGCTAGTAGTAGATAAAGATAGAGGACAGGGTATGGCGGAGCGAAATGTAGGAAGATTGAGGAAGAAGTAGAGCACTAACACTCGTTTTTTAGTCAATTCTAAGTAATTACTTGTCCAAGTAATGTGTCTGTCTCATTTTCGTTAAAGTTCAAAATTACTAATAAGAGCGAGACAGGGCATTGCTTAGCCAAAGTAATCAATGAGATTCGTCTATAAACACGGGGGTAAAGATCGGCTATATTTTTAAATCGTTTCTGTCACAAGGTCTGATTCAACTGGTAGATAGAAGTCCAATAGTGAGGAATTAACTGCTCTCTAAGGAACTATTATTCTGCTCATCACTCGGAAGATCTTCACAATTTTTTAATGGGAACACCTAGCGCTATCCTTTGTCCAACAAAAAAAGATTCATAATAATCGGGCAGAGCTGTCTTCAACAAATTGGCGTGCCTACATCAATAAAAATAGCCACAACCGAATTGAGAATCGCCTTTTTTATGTCGGTTAAAAACAGTTAACGAACTATTCATAATAAATAACATTAACATAGTAAGGTAACGTTTATTAGAATCGTTGTAACCTTTATCCTCATATAACACTATAGGTAGGTATCTCTACAAAACAAACTTAAATTGGTGAAATTTGTAACAATTTGTTGTAGAAATCAAACTTTAACAACTAGTAGAAATTATTAAACTCTCTTCTCTGAATAATCAATACTGTTCAGGTTTCTAACAAAGGCCATAGTACATCATAACCTAGTTTTGGGGAAGTTAGTCTATATCATATGTACTTACTATCAACAACAAAAGTGGGTATCCAGTTATCCAGCCGAAAGATTCGTTTGAACCGAGTGCCGAGCGTGGAATAAGCATATTATACACACATTGATATAGATATATCTATAAATATCAAAAGTGTGACAATTATTGTGTATCTAAATTAATTGCCTGGTTAGCACAGCGGTCTTATTGGATTGATTTTAATATAAAAAGCAATCCGTACCATGATTGACCTTACAAGCGAAATTAGAGCATACGGTGTATACCCACTTTCGTTGTTGATAGTACCTATGTTACTGCTTTACTTTGGCGACCCTTACACCTTTGTGATAAGGTAAGGGAGAAAGAAAGTCGATATTATGTATGTATGTTCATGCTTCTCTTTCAAAATCTTTGATATAAAAAGACATTTATGTATCGCATTATACTGAAAAGATCTTTTTACAGCAAACTCAAAAGTCAGTTTTCATTCTGTGAGAATTTCAAATTATTATGGGTATTTATAAGCTACTGTTATTTATTACCTATCTACACATACCTATTCGCTGTGAATAAAAAGGTAATCTGTTTGAATATTAATTAACTAATAAGAACAATATTTAAGAGGTCATTATAAAAACCAAAACAAAAATCTTAAACTACAATATTTATTGTATTGCTTGACATGGTTTTAATAAAAAATAACTCTGAAATGGAAAAACAGAATAATAAATAACATCAATATCGATATTTTTTTTAGCTAGGAATACGGTTCCTATCCAACGCAAATAAAACTTCGATTACACACCGGCTACGAGCTAAATAGCAGGTGATTTGTGTCGTCTAGAATCAAACTCCGCTACATTCAGAATCTGATTCTCTGATTGGTCAGTTATTGATGTGGCGGCGAATTATATTCATTAGTAAAGGAATAATAAAAAAAATCACGATTTTAGCATCAAATAATTCAAGGTGGAACTGAGTTCATACTTAAATAGTTTGTTGAGTTGGTTAAACCTCTCTTTTCATGAAAAGTGGATGTAGCGAAGTTTGATTCTAGACGACAAAGGAGAATGGGCACATTTGGCCTATTGGCAGCCACAAACGAATGTTGTACCAAATGAAAGTACAGTTACTAATGAACATTTTTTACTATGGGCGTTACGCTGTAATTCGTTTGGGAACAAAAATATTTGAATGTAAAAAATGTATGGAGCGATATCAGACTAAAACAGATTTTTGAACTAAAAACTTCAAAAAACTGATTTTTAATGACTGATTTTTATTTTACACTTAAAATATTACAACTGTGACAACTTCGTTGCAATCATACCTAATAAAACCGGTTTTGTGCTAATTTTTAGCGATAACATTCATGCAAAGGGCCAATCAGCGCCGCTGCTATTGTTATTATTACTATGCAGCGGTCAGTGCTGCGTACAGCCATGCACTATCAGTCCTTCGATTACACCTGTGACGTTGTGAACTGTGCGATCATCTTAAAATTCTGTCAAAGGTAACCTTTGAACCCTGCTGTGCCCCCGGACTCCGTTTTTACCCTTAACCTGATAACTTGACTTTTTTGATTGTGGACTTGATTTTGTGAACGGGATATGTTTATGTTAGTGTAAGTATGTGTATCTGTATATTGCTTATACTTAACATGAGAACATAATAATTATGTCTATGTATTTAGCCTAAACTACTTATATTGTTACTTACTGTAAGTTTTAGATAACGAAACAAGTGTTTTTTATTGTTTGTAACTATATTATGTATGACTGTTATATTATTTTCAAAAACTGGCCAAGTGCGAGTCGGACTCGCGCACGAAAGGTTCCGTACCATTATTATATACAACAGAGTTTGTTTTGAAAGGTAAATTGCGGTTTACGATTTATGACGTTTAAAAAAAACTACTTACTAGATCTCGTTCAAACCAATTTTCTTTGGAAGTTTGCATAGTAATGTACATCATATACTTTTTTAGTTTTATCATTCCATTATTTTAGAAGTTACAGGGGGGGGGGGGGGGGGGGACCAACATTTTACCACTTTGGAAGTGTCTCTCGCGCAAACTATCCAGTTTAGAAAAAAATGATATTAGAAACCTCAATATCATTTTTGAAGACCTATCCATAGATACCCCACATGTATAGGTTTGATGAAAATTTTTTTTTTGAGTTTCAGTTCTTAGTATGGGGAACCTCAAAAATTCATTATTTTTTTCTATTTATGTGTGAAAATCGTAATGCGGTTCACAGAATACATCTACTTACCAAGTTTCAGCAGTATAGCTCTTATAGTTTTGGAGAAAAGTGGCTGTGACATACGGACGGACGGACATACAGACATGACGAATCTATAAGGGTTCCGTTTTTTGCCATTTGGCTACGGAACCCTAATATGTAATTAATATATTACTACAATATACTTCTGTTATTTCATTTTACATTTTTATACTAAAAAAAGCTCGAATACCTAGTTAGTAATATGATGCAAAATCTTTTAAATCAAAAGTCATTTTACTCACTTTTAAAAAGACCCACAGTGATAAAACTTCTACACCGTAATTGTAGGACCAAACCATACCAGTAAATAACAATTTCATTGTTGGCCGCTAATAGGCCAAGCTCCATACAATTTTGCCCATTCTCCTTTGTCAGACTATTGTGGAAATAATCGTAGTTGTAATTTATATAAAAACTGTGATGTGTCGTTACCAGCAGGCAAATCCAAGTTATACGGGAGCCATGTTAGAACTACAATAACACAATAGGGATACTTTGTCATTGTCATAGACACAGTATAATGTGGCTGCGTTATGGCGACAGATTTATGTTATAGCCAACTTGAAAACCACGTTGCGTGTGGGTTCACCCAAGAAATGGGAAAATAAAATAAATAAACAAATTTTGCACGGCACAGCTCAATCTAGCCCCAAACTAGGCACTAGGCTTGTACTATGGGTACTAGACAACGGATATACTTTGTAAAAATACTTTTTTTTAATACATACATATGATACATAGAAAACACCCAGACCAGAAACGAACATATTTATTTTTAAGCATATATTCTTGCACCTAGCGGGAATCGAACCTGCAACCTTCTACATTGCAAGCGGGCCTTCTACAGACTCGCCACAGAGGCTGTCAATTAAAAAGATCATTAAGATATGGTCAAGGTGCTAATGTTGTTTTCGAATAGATAATATTTCGTCTCTAAACTGAACTAGATCTAGCATAAGGTTACCACCAGATTCTCATTCACACATTATGGACCGGTTCAAAGAATAAAATTACGTCGCGCTACATCTCAATCAAACAGCTATCGGCGGCCGGTGTGCATGCGCATACCTCGTGGCACTTGCTACTCTAAGGGCAGCTAAAACGACGCTCTACCGATTTCAACACATATTTGAAATCTTGTATTACTGATACCGATGATTTAATAATGCTGTCTGATAGAATTCTGATAACTTACCCCCTTAGTACTTATAAACGATGACTAAGTTTATGTAACGTTTGTCTTTGTAGACTTCATGTCACAGTAAAAGACAAACCATACATAGTTTTTGCAATAAAATTGTTAATAAGTAAGGGGGTAAATAACTTTAGGCTGATGATTATATCCTCCAATGGCGGTAAATACAGATGCATATCAGATAGGAGCAGATTTATTTGTATTTATATACAGTATTTATGCTTGTCACAAAAATACCTTAGTATTGTTTGATTGGTATTAAGGTGTAAATGTTTGCACTTATGGTATTGTATCCGAAAGTCGATTGCACAATAACAATATCAACAGAAGTTTAGGTACCTGAGTATTCTATTTTTAAAACCGGTGGCTATAATGCTCATGAATAAACTAGTTGATACCCCAATGTATTATAAATTAATCCTCACTAAATAATTCTCTGATGTCAGTTTCAAAAGAATAGGTATACTTAAAATATATTTATTTTCGGGCCTTGTAGATTTTAATTGTTGATTTTGGCATGAACGAGTCAAGGTTTTCTAGAATTTCATTTATATTAATATATTTCACTCTTTCGAGTCGTCCAATTCAAACTAATCAGGGTTAAGACAATTTTGTCTGTGATCATAACCCCGCCGTTTATAATTACCAGTGTTTTTATTTTAATTTAGGTCTATCTGTGTCTCATGGGCACATCATAGATTGCGTGGCTTCCAAGCCCGGAATCAAATGCTTATTTTAATTTTCGATGCTATCCAATTTATTTTCTTATAATTTTATTTATCTTATTAATACTTGTACACATTTATATTTAACAAATGCTTAATTGTTAAAGCTAAGTGAACCAAATTTAACATTATTTCTAGTTTTATATTCAGTAAACTTACAAACGCTTACAAATCTATGTCTAAATATGTTTTACAGATGCCTCATGAATACAGTTTTAAATATAACGCAATAATGAAACATTTAAATGTCAAATTCTCGACGTTTTGTTTAATCGAAACTAGTAAGATAGTAGGTAATATCTGAATTATCATTTTATCGCAAATTCTGGCAGCCTATCGCGACACCGAAGGTCAGTTACGTTTGTTTCGCACACAAGCTTCATCCGTTGTACATACTTAATATATTTATACACGTTTACGTCACCATAAGATAACAGCCAGTTACTTAACTAGCGAATATTAATTCCTTTTAACAACAGTTCTGTGTCTTATTTTGTTTTCGGGGACGTTACATAATTTGTTGTGGCAACTGTTTGGGTATACATAAGCGATTATGTAAGATATGTAGGTTAGTTAAGTAAAACGTCTCTGAACATGTCGGGCTATCCCTTTCATAAATTACCGAGAAGTTTGTGTTTTTTTTTTACCCGACTGCGCAATCCAAAGAAGGATAATGTAAATTATCTAACGCTGCACTTACTCTATGTTCAACCAGTGATTTAGTTCCGTGAATGTTTGACGTAGATACTTACCAGGTAGATGACTGTTATATAGTTTTGAAGGTATAACTTACCTGAAACCAAATAAAAACAAGTTTAGGATTTTAGATAAAGAAAGAAAAGGCAACCAGGTACATGCAATTGCAAAAAACCTATAAAAATAACTAAATATTAAGAAATAAAATAGAATATAAAATAGAAAAATGGAAAAAATATTGATTTTGATCAATTTTTTGATTTTTAAATATTATTCATTTAGGCACGTATCAAATTATTGATTCAAATCACGAAAGCAATAGACAATTCAGTAGCGACAAAGTTTGTGCTTTGATCATTACATTAGTCCGGAACTCAGGTTTACCTTTCAATGCTGATAGGAAGTTGGTTAAACTACTGTTATATCGTTCCGAGGCGGCAAAGTTACATTACAATACCGGAGATTGTACAAAATAAACAAGAACCTTTACCATCACGACCTGAATTACATTTTAATGATATAGTTTGAGTGTATTCTACTTACTACGTAGGTAGGGACGCGACCGTGACGCTTATTGAACGTAAATGACGTGAAAATTACTGGTTATTTTAATGTCTCTAGAATAGTAACTACTGTTTTTCTTTCTCTTTTGGTATGATTTAAATAATTGCTGTTGAAGCCAATTTAGAAGTTCAATTCACTAGGTACTCAACTTAGGTCAGCGTTTTTTTACCTAATGTTTATTTTGATTAAAAACTGTTTTTGTATTAGTTAATAAAATACCAGTCAAATAGGAGTCGGTCATGGGAACAGATATTTGTTGGAACGAAGTTCCTTATCGCGCGTTGCGGAAGGGGGAAAGGACGGAAAAAATTAAGACCAAAAGTTGTAACGGATACACTTTTTATTTTGCTTGGAACTTCGTTCCAGCCGGGTGTCCCTTGACACCTCTCAAGTTTATTTTATTTCTAATGAGAATTGGGTTCTGAGCCACTATGCTCACTTTAGTAGCCAAGCCAATTCATATTCACAGCAGCGCGCAGCAACATTTTATGCGTCTCAAAAACGCGAGGCGTACCGATAGCAATGCGAAGTACTCGAACATCGTTAACCCGAAGTGATTATTATCCGATTAGTCGCTCGTTAGTCCGATGACAGTGTCAACTATTAAAACTGTATTTAAATTATCTACAGACGTCGATATGTTGACAAACGTCTACGTCTTTGCTGTTTAAAATCGGTATAGGTAAACGCGCGCGCTAGAAACACTTTTAAAGACACAATTAAAGAGATGAATAGGTTTAACGTTAATATTCCTTATGTTTATTGCTCAAGGCATTCTAGTAGAAATATTTTACAAGAATAAATGCTTCAACAAAAATTTATCCATCTATGCACGGCATGCATCCATGAGGATTTTGATGATAAAATATTTCTAGGATCAACATTTTCACACCATGATATGCTTCAGCCAACTACCGGGCCTTTTGCTCCTGACTCTAAGATTACGTTAGGTAACACAATTTTTTAAAACAAGCCAGAATTAAATACGGCTCCTTATTATTTTTTGTTCTAAATGTAATGTTTTTTTCCATTTTATGTGCTGTTGTTTGTTTTCTTTCTTTTATTTATTTTTTTATATTTTTGCCGTGTGTTTTTGTCAATAAGTTTCTGTTCTATTCTATTCTTAAATACCTGCAAAGTTCCACAGGAGATCAAACCTGAAACCTTCAGCGTCGCAGCTTAGAATTAGCTAACTATCCAAGGAGAATAACTCAGTAGATGAACTACTTAACAACATGAATAGTAACAGAGTTTATAGTATCACAGCTGAATGAGTTTAACGGCCAGTAGCGCCCAAACGACGTAAAGACACCATAAACGTGTTTTATTGTAAGTTTACAGAGTCATTACATTACTGTTTCTAAGTCAATAATACTGTAATGTTTCGCAGATAACATTCATTAGCTCGCTTTTATTGTACCTTTGACTAAGGAAGGCGGGCTGTAGGGTCGCTGCCGGTCCTCCTAAGGACCCCACTTCCAGACTGGTCTACACTAGACCGATAAAGAACCAGATGATTTACTTCAAATATGAACTTGATTTAGAAATACCTAGTTTAAGAACAATGCATTTACGAACATGCAGCAAACTGACTCCAGACAGGTTATCTTAGGGTGATATGAGACAGTTCACTGCGAGTGAACAGCCAAAGGTTGTTTAAATCGATTTTGAAATAAAAAAAATAGGAATTGAAGTGGAAATTCAAGTGGCGAGGGCAGAGAGAAAACAGTCAAGTTGGTAATATTGATTTTAAATTTGATAGTGAATCACTCAAAATTAATCAATAATGAAAGAAAAATTTACTGTCTAATATCGACTCTTTTTTTCAAGCGGCCGATACCTGTAACACCGAAAATCTCAAATTATCAATCACTCGGAGTGTTCGTTAGCTCGAAAGCAGTTCACAAATCACAATATTCAAAAGCTTTCAATCTGTGCTCGAAGTATTGATTATTTAGATACTTGTACTCGATTTGATAGTTCGAACACAAATTCTTAGTCGAATCGTTGACTTGTTTTTTAGTGGCCGCTTCATATCTTCTCATGTATAAACTATTAGATTTGCCGCTGACTGCTCTGTAGTCTACAGACAGACGCTTACTGATTTTTATTGGAAAATGAAAAATTTAATAATATAGAACCTATTTAGTAGGTACCATACTCTATGAACATTTTGTTATAATTTTTATTTGTCTGATTGACTGCTGTCAATATTGTTTTATTATTATTTGAATTACCAGTTATAATACATTAGAATTTCTTGTAATGCATTTTTTTATTTGAGTAAATAACTTATTATAAGTTTAATAGGTTATGGGCCCAGAGCATTAGTAAAATACAAAGAGCAGTTATATTTAAAACTCGGTATATAATAGTAAAGTGAGGGTCAGGTGGGGTAAATGAGTTGAGGTACACCGACCGGGGTATAAAAGTGTAATAGAAGTTTGTGCAGTGACTTAGTGTCTTGTATCTAAACAGTGATAATGGAATCTGTTAAAATGGATAAATTCAATGGAGAGAATTATCGCCAATGGAAGTTTCAAATTAATTGCGCATTGAAAGCAAAGGGAATAGATTTGAAAATTGCCATGACAAGTGACAATAAAGAGACTTGGCTGAAGAATGACGGAATGGCGATGTTCATAATGACGTCTGCCATGGACTTGAAACAAATCGAACTGATAGAGAATTGCAATAGTGCTCTCGAAATATTTGAGAAACTTGATGCTGTCTATGAACAAAAGTCTGAATTTAATAAAATGTTGATTCATGAAAGATACTACGAGTATAAAATGAATTTAAATGAAGGAGTTGCTTATCATATTTCTAAAATAGAAAGCTTAGCGAAACAGTTGAGAGAAAGTGGTGAAGTTATTACTGATACAGCTATTATAACAAAGATTGTAAGTACTTTACCTTCGAAGTATCGTTCAGTACGACAAGCATGGTTGTCACTTGATTCTGCAAAACAAACGATTCCTAATCTAACTGCTCGATTATTAGATGAGGAAGCTAGTTTAACTAATGACGAAAGTAATGAGATGGCACTATTGGCTCTACAAAAGAAGAACAGAAATTATTCAGATAATAATGAAGACAAACGTCATCGTTTTGTTTGTTATAATTGCAGTAAACGAGGCCACTTTGCAAAAGATTGTCGTTTTAAGAAAAGTACACCACAAGGAAATAAATCGTTGGCATTTAATGTAGAAAACGATTTTGCTAACTTCACTACAGATAACTGTGATGATATGTGGCTACTTGATAGTGGAGCGTCTGTACATATGTGTTTTAGAAGAGATTTCTTCAAACAATTAGAACTTTTCGATGAAAATAACAAAAGATCTGTTAAACTTGGCAATCAAGAAAGTTTGAAAGTTGCTGGTGTTGGAACTATCTTAATTAAAAAATGTTTTAAAGGACAATGGGAAGAGAATATATTAACAGAAGTTTTGTATGTACCTGATTTGCGCCGAAATCTGTTTTCTGAGGGAGCTGTGATGCGACTAAACTTTGTCATCATTAAGAAGAATATATCAGCATTAATATATAGAGACAATGATGTTGTTTTGACTGCTACGTTAAAACCAAATAACTTATACGTGATGAATTTCAAAACGATAATCAGTGACTGTTGCAATGCAGTGCAAATTCCGCAAACTAGTTTAAAAATATGGCATGAAAGACTTGGGCACATTAATATTAAAACTATTAAAGACATGGTGAAAAGTGGACTTATTAAATGTGATGATTGTGACTTTGAAAAGTTTGTCTGTGAAGCCTGTATGTATGGAAAACAAAGTCGGCTGCCATTTCATACATCTCTTCGGGGTGAAGTTAATCCTGGCGATTTGGTTTACAGCGATGTTTGTGGACCTATGAGTGAGTCGTCAATTCAAGGTATGAGATATTTTGTTATTTTTAAAGATGCTGCTTCAAGTTACCTGTACGTATATTTCATGCAACATAAAAGTGATGTTTTAGACTGTTTTAAAAATTATAATGCTCTTATACAAAACAAATTCGGACATAACATTCGTATTTTGCATTCTGACAATGGTGGTGAATATATCGGTAGTGATTTCAAGAAATACTTAAATGACAGAGGGATTACACATGAGCGAACTGCACCCTATACACCTCAACAAAACGGAAGAGCTGAGAGAGAATTACGAACGATTGTTGAGAGTGTACGTTCTATGCTTTATGGTCGGCAATTAGCTTTGAACTTGTGGTCAGAAGCTGTGAGGTGTGCTGTATATTTACTTAACAGAACAATTTCTAGCCAAACTCCAACTAAGACACCACTAGAAATATGGTCTGGAGAAAAAACCAAATCTTTCTCATATCAGAGTTTTTGGTTCTAGTGGCTATGTTCATGTTCCTGACGCAAGTAGAACTAAATTAGAAAAGAAAAGCAATAAGATGCTTTTAGTCGGCTATGATAACAACAATTACAGAATGTATGACCCCTGCACAAAGAAAATTAGAATTTCTCGAGATGTTGTTTTTGATGAGACTAGTTTTCCAATTATAGATAATTCTGTAGAAATAACGGTAGGAGAATCAAACTTCAAAACAATTGAACCCTCAACTAATCAATCTCCTGAAGATGTTGACAGTGATGATAGTCTAAGAAGTTGTAATGGTGAAGATGATGATGATGATGATGATGATGATTCTACTTATAAGCCAACTCAACCAATTGTTCCGGAATCTTGTATTATGAATCTTAGGCAAAGAAGAAACATAGATTATTCTGCCAATGTTACTGAACTTTACGAACCTGCTACATATAAAGATGCTGTTGAATGTGATGACTCTGATAATTGGAAAATAGCTATTCAGGAAGAGTTGAAGGCTCATGAAGAAAATAATACATGGACAATTGTAAACAAAACAAGCAAGAAACCAATTACTTCAAAGTGGGTTTTTAAAATTAAGAAAAATAAAGATGGTCGTATAGAGCGATACAAAGCTCGACTTGTTGCTCGAGGTTTTATGCAAATTAAAGATATCGATTATACTGAGACATTTGCACCTACTATAAGATATGATTCTATTAGAATATTACTTAGTTTAGCGGCAAAGTATAATTTTCAAATTTTACAATTTGATGTTAAAACAGCGTTTCTTTACGGGGACTTAGACGAAGAAATCTATATGGAAATTCCACAGGGAGTAATTGTGGATAACAATAAAGTATGTAAACTTAATAAATCACTATATGGTCTCAAACAAGCTCCCAGGTGTTGGAATACAAAATTTACTAGCTTTCTAAAATCGTATGGATTTATTCAGTCTGAGTCTGATCATTGTGTATTTACTAGTAATTTTAAAACGGAGAAAATTGTCTTAATATTGTATGTTGATGATGGTTTAATTTTTGCTTCTAATACAGATACTTTAAATATTGTTATCAACACTTTGAAATCAACTTTTAATATAAAGGTTTTAGAATTAAACTATTATGTTGGTCTTGAAATAACTAAAACAGATTATTCAATTCGAATCACTCAGACCAGTTATATTGAACAGGTTATTAAAAAATATCGAATGTCTGATGCTGCGTCTTGTTCTACTCCAGTAGACAATAATGTTATTTTTACAAAATCTGATAACAATGAAGTTATAACTTTTCCATTTAGAGAAGCTGTAGGTTCTTTACTATTTTTAGCTTCTGTATCTCGACCAGATATTTCTTTTGCTGTTAATCTAGTATGCCGGTATATTAATAATCCTTCTTCTGATCATGTTAAAGCTGTCAAGCGAATATTTAAATATTTGTTAGCAACTAAAACAGTTGGCATTGAATATAGTGGAAATGTAGGTCTTGTTGGTTATTGTGATTCGGATTATGGAAGTGATGTTGACACTAGAAAATCTACAACGGGTTATATATTTTTGATGAATAATGGTCCTATAACATGGGCAAGTCGTAAGCAACAAACGATTGCTTTATCTACTATGGAAGCAGAATTTATGGCAGCCTGTGATGCTACAAAAGAACTTTTATGGTTAAAACAATTTTTGTTAAATTTAGGTGAACATTTACAGTCAATTAGTTTATTTGTAGATAATCAGGCTGCAATAAAGCTAATTAGTAATCCTGTATTTCATCAAAGGTCTAAGCATATTGATATTAAATATAAATTCATACGCGAAAAGGTCGAACAAGGTTTACTTATTGTTAAATATATTGAAAGCAAGTGTCAACTAGCTGATTTCTTAACTAAAGCCATAACACCTCATCAATTTTGTTACAATAGAAGTAGAATATTATCTTGAAAAGTATGTTACTTATTTATTTAGAATTTTTTAATTTATGGTGTAGGAGAAGTTTCCAATTTCCTTTTGTTTTTTCTTTTATCTGTTATTCTTGATTATTAAATTAGGGGGAGTATTGGAAAATGAAAAATTTAATAATATAGAACCTATTTAGTAGGTACCATACTCTATGAACATTTTGTTATAATTTTTATTTGTCTGATTGACTGCTGTCAATATTGTTTTATTATTATTTGAATTACCAGTTATAATACATTAGAATTTCTTGTAATGCATTTTTTTATTTGAGTAAATAACTTATTATAAGTTTAATAATTTTATGAAATTATTTTTATTAGTTACCTATTACCTATTTTAAAGAGAGGCGCGAGGAGGGTTGAATGTGGACACCAGTAGGTCTGATTTTAAGAGGAGTATATACGCCAACGACCTTGAAACTGAAAATCCCTGTCGGGCTCATCGAAAATTGATGATTATTTCATGACGGTGATGACGGAATGTCGTAGAACTTTTTTTTGTGCACAGATTGTAGGTGACATTGTTTCCTACATTTTGGTGTAGTTTTAAGACAAGAACCTCCTATTGGTGCAAAGCCTATCCAATTTTAGACAAAATATTTCTGATTTGGCTAAAATATCGATAGGCTTCAATACGTTTAGACATATTTCTATGGAAACTGCACTAAAATATCGGAAACAATGTCGCCTACAATCTGTACACAAAAAAAAGTTCTACGACATTCCGTCATGAAGTAATCAACAATTTTCGATGCGCCCGACATGGATTTTCAGTTTTTCAGAATAGGCCCTTAAATAAAAAATGGTTACTACATTTGTTATGTTATGTATGGCTTCAATAGATTAGATATTCATTGGCGAGGGGTTTTCCATGCCTTTGACTTTATTGATTTGGCTTAAAATAGCGCAGTACGACGTTTGAATAGTATCTTTTATTGTAAGTTTATGACAACTTGACAAGGTAGTCACGACTGTGTTTTTAGTCCATAAATTTCCTCAAAAAAGATTTAATAACCCATATTCTTTTAATAAAAAAGAGCTGTTCAAGCAATGAGGGCTAAAATCCAAGTATTTAGGTACATTCAGTTACCAACAAGACCTTTTAAATTAATAGGTAACGAACAGTTCTTGAAATTGTTTTTACAAAGTTCGATTTTATCACAACAAGGATTATAATTGTAACCCAAATTCAAAAATTATCGACTCTTCAACTTTGAAATTAATTCGAGAGGTCGGAGGTGGGGTTTGACAAGGGAATTACGTTACACAACTCACAATTATTTATGTAATGTCGATGTCAGATCATTTCAATAATTTGCCTAATTAGTACAATTTATATAATTAGTTCAATATTATTATACAACGGGGTATTTACTATGTTTAAACTGGAAAACCAAGTTTAAACATGGTAAATATTTGTAGTGAAAACAACCATGTAAGTTTAAAATCGTATTAGTGAAATAGATATATTTACGACTAAGATTTGAGAACACAAACTGTTTTTAGACTTTCAGAATATTCTTAAGGGGTTTTGTAGATTTTTAATTTTAGTCCCTGCCGGCGATATGACGGATGGTTCAGGAGATTTGTGGATAAAAAGCCTACAAATCCTTGGCTTGCCCAAGGATTTGTAGGCTTTTTGGCTGATTTGTGGAATATACCATTTGTTTTTGCAGAAAAAGTCTTTACATTAACACAATTTAAGATGTTTAAAAAATATTCTAGAATTAAGTATTATACTTTGGAATTTACGTTTTGCTTAAAGAATCTTCACGACATAACAGTATTAAATCCTTGATACCTTCCTTTTACAACGAAATTAAACTATTATGTAAACTTATTATGTGTTTACGAATTTCAGCGTTACGAGCAGCTTGCGGCGTAATTTGAAAGTCACGTGTGTCCCTAGAAAAAAACGTGCTGCCGCCGAATGATATCGTCGCCTATTCGTTTCACAAATTTAATAAATACGGAATAAAAACAAATACCACTGATAGATAAGCGACACAATAAACAGCTGATTGCTTATGTAAACGCGTGAACGACGGACAAAGGACGTGTTACATTACCTATTATATTTACATAATACGTAACGCTAAATGTTGTTATTTTGTTATGCATCGAGGTTGATGAACTTTCACTAAATCTTACTGGGCCTCTGTGATAAAAAAAGAAAGAAGCTATTATCTGTTTACCTAATAATAATTGTGCTTCTTTATCACACGTAGAACACGATAAATGTTAAGATAACGCTCTAGAGCAGTATTTTTAGATTAGCAGCGAGCACTTTATTCTGCAAAATACTATAACCATGTTATAAATTACATCCCACGTCTCTAGATTTTAAATAATCTTAACGTATACCCACCCATCCGTTCCTACAATTCTTGTCCATCCAAATGTTGCCTGGAAGAGATCGCTTTTAGCGACAAGGCCGCCCATTGTACCTACTCTAAAATTAGCTGTAATTTTTTGTATTTTTGTAATGTTTTTGTAAATTTTTGGTGCAATAAAGTTTTTATCTAACGTAAAATTCAAATGGAGTGTGATATAAAGTGGACTAGGTAATACGGGTGTGGGGCTTCGATTCGCAAGTCCAGAGTCCATAGTTCAACAGCCAAGAGCCTCGAGACGTGGTATAGATTGCAGTCGCCCCCCTCGTGACGCACGCCGCCGCCCGCCCGCCCCCACGCCTAGCGCCTAGCGCCTGCAGTGGGCAGTGGGCGCGGTTAGGTTATGGACAGGCCTACAGACCGATAGACTTTCTCAATAGTGCACTCGTTAGATGCTATTGGCTGAAAGACGCAAATAGAAGTTGTAAGAGAGAATTATTTCTGCGGTTTAATGTGGCATTTTTAATAAAACTAACCTTTTTGAATCTCATTAGAAATATTGCATTTAAAGTAAATTTTCAGTAGAAATCAGTTGCTTTTTTTTAAACCTATACTTTTCTATAAAAAGCTTTGTCCTAACCGACTGATACTAACCCCTGGCCCCTGTTTCATAAAACTGACAATCCGACTTTTATGTCAAGAACTGACTTATTTGTCAAATTGTCACGCTGAGGCTGTTTCATAAACGTGACAATTTTATTTAAAAGCGACAGGTGAAACCTTGACATATTTTTAATTGTCGGACGCGTTTCATAAACGCGACATATGTCAAGAAAAAGGCGACAATTATGTCGCCGACATATGTCGGATTATCGTGACATATATGTCAAGAAAACGGCGACAATTGTCAACTTTTAAGATATTTGCAAATAGTCCTATTCTACTTCCTATTCCTACTTCCTACTTATATTATAAACGCGAAATATTGTATGTATGTATGTCTGTATGTGACTTTGTTACTCCTTCACGCAAAAACTACTGAACCGATGGCGATGAAACTTGGAATATAGATAGGAGACCTAGAATAAAACATAGGTTACTTTTTATCTCGAAATTCTCTCCAGATCAGGACTTACGAGGGTAAAACCGCGGGACGCAGCTAGTATTGTTGTTTATAAAAGTATTTCAGAAAAAAATAAAAACCGACTTTAAAATAGGAAAAATATTAATTGCACCTACATACTTAATTAAGTTGTGCAGTTTTGTGTTTTATAGTTTGGCTGTCCGACTTATTATGTACTAGCTGGGTCCCGCAGTTTCACCCGCGTTAGTCCCGATCCCTGTTTAACGTCTTCAAAATTCAAAATACGATTTTCGAGACAGAAGGGTAAGCGCCTGTCGCAAATGTCGGACAATTTTACAAATATGTCAATATGTCACGACAATTTTGTGTTTCATAAAACAAAATTGTCAAGTTTTTCCCGACAAATTGTCACCTGTCACCTGTCACGCAAAAAGTTTTATGAAACAGAAAAATGTCAAATTGTCGCGACAATTTGACTTATTTGTAAATTTTCAACCATGACAATTTTGTCGCCTGTCGGCTTTATGAAACAGAAAAATTGTCAAATTATCGGTTCTCGACATATGTCGCGCCTGTCGGATTGTCAGCTTTATGAAACAGGGGCCTGATAGTTAGAGAGCTGAAATTTGGAGAGTATGTTTTTTATAGGCATCGAATAAGAAAGGGTGTTTCAACATTTTCACGGTATCGAGACTTACACAGGTAAAACCTTGGGATCAAGCTAGTCTAAATATAAAAAAAAATATGACCTAGGCAATATTTTGTATGAGTAAGAACTGGGTAGTCTGTAGCATAAAAATGACATACTAACAATATTTTCTTTGTCAAATGTTTTTTACTATCTTTCCCTCTTACTTATAAACGATGATTAACAGATGTCTAAGTTAGGTCAACTTTGAAACTTCATGTCCAAGTGAAAGACAAACGATACATAGTTTATGTATCTGTTAATCACTGTTTATAAGTAAGGGGGATAATCTTTTGAATTCCGACATAAATATTATGTCATCAAAATAAAAAGATCAATTTATTATTATTATTATTATCTTCGAAATTTGAATGGCTTTGAAATTGAATATTGCCAATTAGCAGATCGCTTGGTTGCTCCTTGCATCTCGTAACGATAAGATCCTTGATAGGCTCAGGAAAAAAACCATTAACGTTTTAATATTTACCAGCCAAAATCCCTAGAGAACATCTATCAAATATTTTGAATGCATTTTAAAGGCTTCAGATTGGATATTGTAATTAATTTATCGAGATATTCATTTAATTTTCTAAGACTGCGTACTCAATTACTTTTAAGAGGTAAGGATTACCTACTCGTTTACCATAAAAACGTAGTCGACTGTTTTCTCCCTAGACATTAGAGAAAATATGTTTGTGCCATAAAGCCTGTAATGTGCTCTTACTTTTTTTTAATAATTATAATAGATTAAAACTTAGAAAAATTAGAATATGAAAAAAAAAACAAAATGTAGTGACATGGTCAAATGGTCATGGCTGATATAGGTTATGGCTTAAATATATTAGCTCTAATCTCCAAGGAGGAAACATTCGACTACGTTTGTAAAGTTTGTATGAAGATAAGAGTAGATACCCTTTTCTCTTAAGATTGTGGTCTCCAACCACGATCAAAAACATAGGATCGCATAATTCTTTAGCAACACAATTATTGACTTTTTACTAGATACTGCGTCACCCGTACTGGCCAGGCAAGAAATTTTAATTAAGTCAACTATACATAGAACGTAACTTGATGAATATTAAACAAGGCAGTCAACTTTAAAATTCAAATACAGTTAAACGTTAATTTCTAATCGCGTGTCACAGTTTTAAAGACAAATTATACAATTAATTTAGATCTATGTGTAAGTCAAGAAGTATGTTTGCTACTCCTTTAGTTACACAAAACTATAGAACTGGTTGCGGTGAAACTTGTTAGATCTGAATTAACACAAAAATAAATATTTGTTTCCGATCTGGGTGTTTTCTTTGTATTCTATGTATGTATTTACAACAATAAAAAAGTATAATATGTAGTATATCTGTTGTCTAGTACCCATAGTACGCACCTAGTGCTTAGTTTGGGGCTAGATTGCGCTGTGTGTAACGTCGTGCAATATTTATTTATACTTATTTTACTTTTTATCTCGATATTCAAGCGGGATCGGGACTTACGCGAGTGTAACCGCGGGGAGCTGCTAGTATTAAAGCGAACAGTTGTGAAATCCGAGCTCTTAACAATAATCTACTCTAAACCTCGAGTATTAGAGTGGATTATTGTTAGATAACGTCTGACCGAATTTAACTAGGCAGTGTTCAGTGAAAGGAGAATTTCTGCTTAATTAAGTACTACATATGCGTATTTTAAAACGAGACGTTTTGATATAACCATATAATTATAATTACATACCGACCGACATACAGACTAATAGCAATGCAGACGCAATGAGGCATCTTGCATTGATCCTCCGCCGTGGCTTTTTGGTGGGTGGGGCATAATGTTTCTAAGTATTGTTTTGTATCATCATAAGTTCATAACATCTCTCTGTTTAGTTAAAATACCTCTTTACGTTTAGGCATACATATTTAAGAATTATGTACTAGAACAAAACTGGTGTCATGATTTGTTAATATATCCCTGTCATAATCTGTTTTGTATGCTAAATAAATAAATAAATGCTGATATTGAAAGAAAACTCAAACTGGCAAGTGTTGCTTTCGCACAATCTAATTATGTAATAATCATTATAATTGATATCATAGACGCCAACTCAACTGAAGATGCGATTTGCGATAGGTTTCCAATTGAAAGATACTTGACTGTCATATATATAGACTAGACTAGACTAGACTCGATTTATTTGAAGAAAATGTTTTTCAAAAATTGCACCCGACAGGACTTGAACCTGCAATCTCGACATTCCGTGTCGCGCGTTTACCAATTGCGCTACAGGTGCCTGTTCTGCCGTGATGAAATTATGAACCACATCTCTTCGTTTTTTCTTACGACTAAGGCACGCAGCGACATCTACCGGTCACTTTGCAGTTTACCGGCTTGACTAGACTCGATAAACTGTCGTCACTAAACGCCGGCTAGGGGACGGATCACAATCATAAAGGTCCAGAGACAATAGCAATCAGAGAGAATGGATCTTCTGAAGCGAAACCGTTTGACAACGTATTTTAGGGAGATTGAGCGACGACGGACACACTTATCCCAAAACGAAAAATCATCCTGGTACACTTACGTTTTTGACAAGGAAAAAATAAGGACAACAGGTGCTAAACGAAGCGGTAAATCTACTATATAAAAATAAGTCGTATATAAATAAATAGCTGCGCCCCGCGGTTTAACTCGCGTAAGTCCCGATGCGAATGGGATCGGGACTTACGCGAGTTAAACCGCGGGGCGCTTATTTAATAGATGTTTACAAATAACTTTTAGCTTGTGACTTGACTTTTCAGAAAAAAAAAACTACGAGTAGGTACGTGACGCTAAGTGTCCAAAATAAAACAAATCGACACATCTTTAAAAAAACTTTGAAACATTGTCCATTACGTTACATAACAGTTACAAATACAATAAATTTGTATCGAACGTAGCTTTACAACCCTGTGTGGTACCGAGCCGGGTAGGCAACCCGGGAAGGCCGGGCTCAGGGCGTGGGGGGGTTCTGTCGAGGGCTCTCTGTTTGAAGAGGTGGGGCCCCCACCTGTTGCTAGGCTACCCGCTCACCCTGCTTGACGATCGCGGGAACAAAGTATCTTTTACCTCGTAAACGTTGCTCTAGAGGTGCTAAAGTTATTTAAGAGGACAGTCTACCTACTCTTTCTTCATACAAACGTAGCCGACTGCTTCCTCCCTGGATAAAGACATTAGAGCAAATATGTTTACCTATGTCATAAAACCTATATCTGACATGACTATCCCCTTACGTTTTGTTTTTTTTTTAATTTTCTAATTAGAATAGAAATAAAATTCAGAAAAATTAGAAACTGAAAAAAATCAAAACGTAGGGGTATGGTCATGGCTGATATAGGACTAATGGCATAAACAAATTTTCATAATATTTTTATCCATGGAGGAAAACGTAGTTTGGAGAAAAGAGTAGATAGACTGTCCCCTTAACTTGACGTTTAGAGTTAAGTCAGTGCTTGACAGTTGACACTCATCATGAACTTTAAGTGATAACAAAGCTAATAAAAGCATCAAAATACAGATCGTATTTTGATGGTTTGTAGATGACTCAAAGTTTAAAAATAATAAAAAAATGTGTTTTAAAATGAGCTAAATGATAAGATGACGCAATGAAAATAACACTTAAATATACTCTCTAGACTGGATATAACGCAGTAGTTGATTATTAGTATTACACTCACGTTATGAGTAATCTACTATATAAAAATAAGTCGGGTTTTCCTTCCTGACGCTATAACTCCAGAACGCACGAACCGATTTCCACGGTTTTGCATTCGTTGGAAAGGTCTCGGGCTCCGTGAGGTTTATAGCAATGAAAATTCAGGAAAAATTTAATTATCTATAATTTATAAGGCAAAACAACGTTTGCCGGGTCAGCTAGTTCTAATTATAGAAATTAACGGTCGACAGCGCACCCATTTCTTTTTCTTTAAGAAAAAGTTACGTGTGCTATTAACATTGCTCTGCGATGAAGGAAAACACGATGAGAAAGCCGACATGTCCGAGATCGTGTTGAGTCCTAACTCAACACGATCTGAAGACATGGGACATTCGCCAGTCCGGAGCAGGCTCCCGTGGCGTCTCACTGCCTAGCCCCTCTAAGAGAAGGCCCTTACCCTACAGTGGGACAAATTAACGAAAAAACAAAAAAAACTTTTTTAAATAAAATCAAGCAGCATTTCAACCATTTTAGATTTAAAGCATTAAACTTACGTATTTTGAATTTGGTATTACAACACCATAATACTGATGATGTTGACCACTAAACCACAGGAACCAACCACATCCCGTCAAATCGGAACTATGTTTAGGAACATTTGCTAACAATTAAGGGCAAAACAAAGGTTCTTCGTAAAAATAATAACAAGGGTCAATGAAGCTTCATAATCAAAATTAACTTGTACCTATCCGATGTGGCAAAAATGAAAGATGAGGTGTTCCAAACAATGGGGTATCAAATGACAGGTGGTGGTTAAAATTGGTCAATTAGGGGAAGACTGACAGATATAGTCCAATTTTATCGTAACAAAGCTCTCTAAATACAGTCTGAACGTACGTATTTTGAAGTCAAACCGCTTTAGAGGATAATTTTTATGTCGTGACCCAAATAGTAGAATGGAGATTAAATAACTCTCCACTTTGTTCCACTTTAATTTGATTGTAACTGTAATCAAATGGCCTCGGATTCCGTTCAAATTGTAAAATAGATAGCAAACAATTTTTGTTCTTTCAATAATATAAAGTGTGTTCAAACACTTTTCTTGTCGAAAAGAATGAATAAGGTAAATAGATTTAGTGCGCACGTTCATTGGCCTACCTGGATCTGCCGACCTTCGAGGTCTTGCGGGTTAAGCAACGCTTGACGCGGTCATTACTTAAATGGATGAGCGATAATATGTGTGGCAAAAAAAAAACATTTTCTTGAGCTCCTCCCTGCTTTGGCGCGGCAAGTTAAGCGGTTTTAATCTCTGATAGTAGGTAGTCGTTAGAGAGTTTGGTTGTATGTAATTCCTACCTCATCCTCTCTAAACGAAGCACACATCATCATAAAAAACAGTAGTAACTTATCTTAAGTTATAATAACTAAATGAGTTGACTTAAGACTAGTCAAGTTACAAAGTTAAAAGAAACTGCACGAACTGGTTCCATCAGATTTCTCTGCCGGTTCTGATTGTACTACTTTTACCGGATACGTCCCTACACAGATTTCCACGTGCGACCTAACGTCGGCGTCGTATCGGACATGGCTTTCCTAGAGGGATGCTGCTAGAAAATTGGTGCCGTTTTCCAAACAAGAACATTGGACGACGAACTGTGCAGACGCGGACTTGAAAGCATTTATCAGGTTTTTATCCGACTTAAAAAAGGGTTAGGTTCTCAATTCGGTTGGGTTTTAGTTTTGTTTTATAATGGGAAGAAGAAGGAGAAGAATGACAAAATATTAATGCTTATTTAATCGAATATAAGCTAATCGTTTCATAATTCCTCAGAAAAGTACTGATGCGGCCAGGCGACGGCGCCTGGCAGCATCTGTACTTCGATGGGCTACCGTTTCGGTGCGAATTTTTGCACAGTGTAGGTAGCTGTTCGAACAATGTCGCGGGCACAGCTAGTTCTTTAATAATTCTTCTGCGAGACGGTTCGATGTACTGCACTGTAGCATTGTTTATTATTGGTACATGTCCGCCAATCGAGCGCAATGACCTGCGATGACGTCCGTCCACCTACTGCTCGAATGCTCGTCCGTCACAAAGTATATTTATCACAAAAAAAACTATTTACTTACTAGTGACTTAAAAAAAGAGGAGGTTCTCAATTTGTTAGGCCTTTTGCCTGCAGTTAAATTTTTCAAAACTTTTACATTAACACGATTTGTTAACATAGTTACATTTTACCGGGATCAAAATGCCTACCTATATGTCCTTTTCCAAAGTCCCAACTATCTCTATACCAAAATTCATCCAAATCGGTTCAGCGGTTGAAGCGTGAAAGCGTCACAGACAGACAGAGTTACTTTCGCATCTCCACGATTCCACACGATTATAAAATGTAGCTACCTACCTATACTTATTACAAAATGTTGCGTAGGTATAATTTTATCGTATGTACCTAAGACCTGTATTGTTTATTTTGGTATTGCCCTGAATGTTTTAAAGTTTATCATCGTCTGCGAATGACGTAGAAACACAATTACAATGGTAGGTAGAGTCGTGACAAATTGGATAAAGACTTATAAACTGTTATGAATACAATATTTGCGTCTAATTTGCGTAGAAAAAAAACTAGCCAAGTGCGAGTTGGACTCGCACACGAAGGGTTCCGTACCACTATCACAATTGGGTACGGAAACCTAAAATGAACCCTGGACGAACCAATCCGTGAACGCAACGCAAACGTTAAAATTTATCTTACTACTAGCGCAAGTCTATTACTAGATGGCGCTAGTAGTAAAAATACATCGCATACATCGTTGCGTTTTCTGTCCCTGATTCACGTTTGTTGTATCGGAGCCCTCTTTCATATTTGTTTAATTTTGTTTTTAAAATTTTGCTTTTATTAATATTTTGTTGGAGCGGCTAACAAAATACATCTTCTGTGAATTTCAACCGTCTAGCTTTCACGGTTCATGAGATACCTACTTTTAACTGTAATAAATAAGTGAAAAAAAAATGATGATGTCTAAATGACAGTCTAGCTAGGTACCAATTTCATTATATAGCTTTCGGCTTTATCTTAGCCAACTTATAAAATTAAACTAGGTAGGTAGTAGGTACGTAGACATAAGTATCTTTAGCTAGGTACCTACCTACTAAAGATAAATGTAAGCTACTTTAGTTGTAAAGTATACTAATAAACAGATTATTTATTATAAGATAACGGCAGGCGTGAACTAAATAAGCACGACGGATTTTTATATAGATTTTTCTCGAAAACAGTTCAACATTTTGCTATGTTGAGTTTCGCCTGTGGTTTCACTAAAGCTTTTTGCGTAACACTCAACTTCAACATCATATCCACAAATTGTTGGACCAGCATGTCGTTAGAAACGCAAGTGGTCAGATACGCATTTCGTCATCTCCCAGAAAAGATTCGCAACTTGTCAGAAACGTAACTTGACAGACACGCAACTCGACACATACGCATTTTGTCAGATAATTTATACATGTGATATCGTCAAGTCAATTACTTGGAAAATGTTAATGTAAAAGTTAACATAGAGACGATTGGTAAAAGAAAACCAAAGGACGATTAAAATAGAAACATTCGTCTATCGAAACAGAAACAAAAGTCCATCGAAATAAAAACAAAAGACGATCGCAAATTGAACTATTTTCGAGAAAAAACCTAACGATGCCGAAGCGATGTTGAAACGATTTAGTTAGAGAATACACGCCCTGGGCAAAGACTGGATGGATACCGATTGATAATGAATAACTCATGTAGAAATAGTAGATAACAATAGAGACAGATACCCATAATGTCGGCGGTCATCTAAGTAGACTAGAAAGACATTATTTCTTCTTGTGTTAGATTTAAGATTTAAGATATATTTGTTCCTTTGTTTGTAACGAATAGGCTCCAAACTTCTAGACCGAATTAAAAAAATATTTCACAAATCGTATCAAGGAGTAATATGCTATTTTGATGTTACATTATCGAGGAGTAACATAGGCTATTTTGAACTCGATATTCTTACGGGATCGAGACTTAAGCGAGTGAAACCACGGGACTCTGCTAGTGATGCATACAATCTCAAACAAACAAGTGTTAAAAATTCTCTGAGATCTTAAAAAACTGCTGTAAATTCTCAAATTGGTTCTTACAATCTGGTTCTTACCAGATTTGATATCAATTTTTTTTTTGTTGTTTTTATCGCGTGACTTTACCTATCACTTGAAATATCTGCAAAGGTACTGAAATATTTTTTAAAAGTGTAAGGTTACGTAATAGCGCACAATCTACGCATGAACCAGGAAGCGTTGCCAGTAGGGACCTAAATAGTTTGCACAGACAAATACCTGTACCTAGATAATGATGATAAATCTTCTTCATTAACCTATATTTTTTTGTGCAGTTATTTTTACAGAGTTCTGGAAAGCGGTTAGGTGCATAATGTCCAAGTTGCGAAAGTGTCCAGCAGGTGCAAAATGTCCAGGTCGCATAATGTCCAGGTTGGAAATACCTCGAAACGTACGGCGTTAAAAAAATGTGAAAATTAGTTTGGAAATGAAATCACAATCCAACATCTTGAAAACAAGAAAAATATAATTTTATCCTTAGCCTTATTTTATTAATAAACTTTTTGTTTCCGTCTGTCAACTTTGTCACGGAATAAGTCAAGGCATGTTCTCACCACACCGACGACCATACTCCATGTTTACTAATCCTACTAATATTATAAAGCTGAAAGTTTGTGAGTATGTATGTATTTGTGTATGTGTGTGTGTGTTTGTAACTCAATCACGTAAAAACAGCTGAACCGTTTACCATGAAACTCGGTATGTATAGATAGCTGGAGACCTGGAATAACACATAGGGTACTTTTCATCCCGATATTCAAGCGGGACTTACGCGGGTGAAACCTCGAGACGAAGCTAGTTAGACTATATAATATATATGTCTGTCCAGGCGATAATTATTCTCATCACAACGTACAACCGTCAAAATCCACTTTGAAATATTTGGTCAATACTTCAAGTCGCACATTAACCTGTACAAACACAATAAGTGGATATAGTTTTTAAATTGCCTACAACATTTTTTCAACGTTCACGGATCGCAGCCAACGTTGTCACGTTGTTATTTGATTTTAAACTCCACGTCTCTTGTATTAAAGTAGATAATGACGTGTCTCTGTGATCTTGAAAACACCGGATTGTTGACTATAAAATTAGAACAACGTGGTAATACCAAAATAGATTGGCGGCATGGTTTTTGCATTTAAAATAACATGTTTTATGGTTATGACGGCACTAGTCTCTCTCTATAGAACCACATTCCATGACTTTCGCGGTTTTATTTAAAGTTTACTCTCAGTCGCAAACTGAAACGCTACAATAAAAGGTGTACCATGAGCATAACACAATAGGGTGAAAGGGATAGCGCTAACCAATTTCAGAAGTGTAAAAGAAGGACGTATAATGTAGGGCATGAATCCCGGGATCCCGGGATATCGTAATCCCGGGATCTCGGACGCAAAAGTTCGATATTATAATCCCGGGATTGAGTGATCCGATATCGAGATTTGAGCAATTTACTATTTGGGTATAAATTAAGGTTTTTAGCTATATTTTCCTCATGGAATGATTGAATAGATCTATTAAAATTAAACCCAAATTAGTCTACCCCTGAGGAAGAGATCTGTAAAGATTTAGAAGCGTAGGGAATTGGTAAAATGTTTAAAACAATAAAAGTAACGTGATTCATTGCAATTTTTAAGACAATTATTTTTTATACAAGCTCGCATGCAATTTTTTTCTGCTAAAAACATTTTAGTGGTGCGCCTAGAATTTAGCGCGAAAGTTTAGACACTTTCGGGTTTAGGCTATTTGTCCGCCATATTTCCAAAATGATGGGGGGACGGCCCTCGGGGTAACTTATTTACGTAATAAAATCACTAGAGTCTTAAATATATTATATATTTTAGATTTAACACATTTTTATCGTATTAAATTTGCTTTTTTTAACAATATCTAAAATCTCAGTATCAATCCCGGGATCCCGGGATTGAGCTCTTAATATCGATATCGTCCCGAGATTGAAAACCTTCCGATATTGCATGCCCTAGTATAATGCGACTATGCGAAATTTTAGGGCGTAAACACAAATAATTGCTAATTACAAGATAACTACACAATTCATCAAAAAAAATAGTTTTAAGATCTCAAGAAATGGATATTACCTAAATATATAAATAATAGTTACTGATATTCAAAATTATTCTAATTCTATCAAGGTATACATATGATTAGAATAGAAATAAAATTTCGCACGATTAGAATATGAATAAAATTACAATGTAGGGACATGGTCATGGCTGATATAGGTTAAACAATAAACATATTATCTCTAATTTCTTTATTCAGAAAGGAAACAGTCGACTACATTTATAAAGTTTGTATGGAGAAAAGAGTAGGTATCCTTTTCCCTTAAGTTAGCTTTGTTTCAGGGCCTCATACGCATAGGAATGATAAAACTAAAAAAAAAAGATCCCTAAAGTAAATGCAGAGCTTTTTTAGGGTTCCGTAACTCAAAAGCTAAAAACAGGAACCCTTATAAGATCACTTTGTTGTCCTTCCGTTACTAATACTTATTGTTGTTGATGTTTTGTTTTTCTAATACCTATTGATCCTGAGAAAATGTTTACAAACAAGATAAACCAGAAATAAAGCTTTATAACAAGATAATCTATTTCCAGATAATAAAAACAAGGAGAAAAAACAATAACCAATTAACCACGCAGTTATTATTTACTAGCTGCGCCCCTCGGTTTCACCCGCGTTATTTCCGATACCGTGGAAATATAGGCATAATAAGCAGCTCCAGAATACCAAGTTTCACCGCAATCGGTACAGTAATTTCTACGTGAAGGAGTAACGAAGTTACTCGTTTACTTACTTACTTTGCCTCCCGATCAGATAGTCTAAGTAGCAAAACGTCAAACAAAGCGAAAAGATTAGTGATTAATCTGCCTAGTTAGCTAATCGCCCATGTAGCAAAACGTCTAACTATCAACAGGTATATCTATATAACCTGTTTGCAGGAAGATTGCTCACTAGACCTTTCGCTTTGTTTGACGTTTTGCCACTTATATCTGATCGGGAGGCCTTACTTTCACCTTTATAATATTAGTAGGATCTTTGAGGAGAGTAATTCCCTTCGCCCACGTTGGTAACTAAACTTTTGCAACCAGTTACGAGACAGGATATGGTTTTCGCTGTTTGGTAACTAGTTGTGAGAGAAGAATTATTTTCTATTTCTGAAGTCTTTTGTTAGTCATATGCATAAGAACTGCACGAGTTATTTACAGCTGGTATAGTATGGACGCGTCTGCTTCGCCGTGTGTGCGTGCGTGTGCGCATACGATAAAGAAGCAAGTAAACCCACAAAGTTCTAGCAATTGGTCTGAAGTGACGTCACACTATTTTGGCGAAATAAAGTTATTTTTGAACGGTCGGTTTGGGTAAGGTAAAAAAACTGGTGTTCCCTTAATAAAGTTGGATAAAAAGTAGCTACTCGTGAGCATTTTGATCAAGATTCTAAATTAAGTTGTCTATTTATAGAAATGTTTTTGTTTTGTTTTGTGGCGACGTGACGTACGCGTACTCTCCTACGCAGAACGAACCTACGAATATCGTTTGTGGTTTTATAAAGTTAAACTTAATATTTCTTATTTTTTTGCTAATTCTACAAAAATATTTTACAAGGAGAAATGCGTCTCATATAAATATCTCCAGTGACAGGTTTTTTAACTCTTTTGATTGTACGACTTGGCCGGCATGTCATATGAGGGTAGTTGTGAATGAACTACCCACACGACGAAAAACAAAGCTCGCCGCTCCAGTCTTCTCGGGACCACGGCCGGTAGAACCCGTTTGCCGAAACCTCGTGGTAATTAAATTAATAACAATGATTATCTATAACGCGATCTATACAGATAGATAGGATCTTGGAGAAGGACTAGATCCCGTAAATCCCGTTATTTAAGAAATGGCAAATTTGAGATAAAACGTTGACTGTATTGATATTAAAATAATTGTATGTTGGTTAATTTTCCATCAAAAAGCCATCGGAACGTCACATAGCCATGAGTCACCATTAATTAAACTAGAATACGCAACGAACAACCGAAGGGTTGGTCGACACGGTCAATGCATTCTATGACGCAAACGCAACCCTTGATCACCTTCGGCTTGGATGAGGAAAACCCACACCGATAGGCAGGCAATTATCAATCTTAGGCTAAGCTGAACAAGTCACAGTTTCCATTGTAACTGCTAGGTATATTTAATAAATTCTCTTGTAAACTCTTATAATTAGTGATCTGATATCTTAGGGTTCTGTACATAAAGCTAAAACTGTGACCGTTAGGGAAACCTTTACTAAGACTCCACTGCCCTGTATGGCTGTCACCAGGATGTATCTCATGAACCGTGATAGCTCCCGTACACAAACATGACTTCTTTTTGTGATAATGGTACGGAACCTTTCGTGTGCCAGGCCGACTCGCACTTGGCCGGTTTTTGGTCAGGTATGTAAGAGACGTTTTCAATATCACTACAAATAAGTACATATTATTGAACAACTGGGTATTTACTATGCTAATTAATTTGAAATTGAAATTAATCTTATTTTTCGGTTTTAATCGCGTGGTGTTTATTACTTTAAGAATTGTTTCAACGCTCAACGTTTCGAGACCTGTAAAGGATTGACTGTGACAGTCAATCCAGAGGCCTGTAAAGGTCTTCAAACGTTGAGCGTAGAAACAATGCTAAAAGTAATAAACACCACGCGATTAAAACCAAAAAATGAATCTTATTTCAATATAATAATTAATTAACATTCGACTAAATATATTTTATAAATCGTGAGCATAAGCTTTAATATTATGGTATGTACCTAGAATACCTACCTACCTGTAAAGAAAACATTGTTTAACTGCCTTCTGGAAACTGGTAGGAAGTCCCTTTGTGCCTTTCCATCAGAATACACTCTCGACATATTTTCAATTTTCTTGTTGATCCGGCGAAAACATTTATTTTGACTTGTTTTAATTAATTTTATTGCGAGGTTACCTATTTAGTATTTATTTTCTTTCTAGTTATACTGTCTGCTAGCACCCTCATCTTACTAATATTATAAATGCGAAAGTAACTGTCTGTCTGTTACGCTTTCGCGCCTAAGCCGCTGAACCGATATTGGATATTACAAAGATCTTAAAATTATTTAACGTTCCACATTCTTTGCCAACATATTGGCTTAACTTTAAATTTGCATGCCAATGCAAATTTAAAGTTACGTACACAATTTTTGAATCCCTTAAATTCCACGGGATCGGGACTAACGCGGCTGAAACCGCGGGCCGCAGCTATTGTTTAATATAGAAGGTAAGGTCTGTAAGGTTATAAATAGATATACATTTTAATAATTACCTTTGTTTTAAGGCTTGTTTTACTTGTAAATTAATTTTATAGTCTCTGAGAACCGGGACACGACGAGAAAATTAATTAGATATTTTAGTAGGTAAATTTACCTTGTAAAGCTCACAAAGCAGGTTACAATTTCTTTTAAACGTTAAAGTATGTATTTATAAAGTTTTATTCTAAATTATAAACCCATACTGAACCCTATTCCCTATACCCTTCTGGAGGTACGAGGTGGTGTGTACCTCCAAAAGAAGGATCTTCCACCGGGCAGGTGGTTTTGCCCGGTAGGCCGCGGCCCGACAATGTTTCGTCGACAGTTGTATATGAGCTTATCTCGGAAAGAATTTTGATAGTGCGATTCAGGATTATACTAGTTACGCCATCTAGTTGATTTTGTGGGCGTCCGCCACACACTATTCCCAGCTCGAGAATCTTTCAAACAAAAGACCATTATGCGACGAATTGCTATTCGTTGCTTATTCCAGTTCGGTTAAATCGAACCTTTAGGTACCTTCTCAATTTCAGAATCTTACAACAAACATGTAAACTGGACTTTCGGCGGGAAAGCGGAGACAACATGTCGTGCTCCAATTTTATTTTCGTTATACTATGTTGTAAACTCGGTTAAATTGTGTAATTTTAGTGGAATCTTATTCAATTTAGTTCCGTGAATGTGCACAAGTGTAGTGAAAACAAAATTGAGTGTTAAACATGAACTTTCCGTCGTTCGCGCTGAAGATCCTTGAAGGTTATAGTAAAGTTGCCACCGCTTTACCATAGCCCCTGACTTGAACTATAGGCCCGATCGGGCTAATTTCATGCAAAATACTTGATACTGGCAAGATGTACAAGATGTACGACGCCAAAATTAAATTGAAGAAACTTGAAATATTCTAAAACTTGACCCTGGCTATTCCAAATTGGCCATATCGGTCTCAGACCGAAATAAATAAAAAAAAAAAACATGTAAACTAAGAACTGTCAATATCAAAGGATAAATTAAATAAAGAGCTGTCGCCTTCAAATAAATGTACGAGTCTTTTGTTTACATTTCATGTCATTTTCGATCTACGTTTCTGAAATAGAGTACAGTGGCCGGCAGATAAGTTGAAAAATTTTGACGTGGAAGGGGAAAGTTCGCGCAGTACATTTTACATGCGACTTCTATGAAAAATCAATTTCTGCGCATCCGCATTTTTTTCAACTAATCTATAGGTATACGTATCTATCAACAAATCGTAGGTAGAGTTAAGTAATTATATAATTGTAAACTCAACCAAGTGATTCATACGGAGGCTAAATAAGTAGTTATTCTCATTAGTTATTTTAATTATATATGATTATACCTACGTTTTTAACCAGAAAAGCTTCGACTAAACGTAAACAGGGAAAACCTCAAATCCCGGAACGGTGACAGGTCGCGGTTTCAAAGACGTAATTTGTTCATAGTGGACTAGCTGCGTGTCGCGGATTTACCCCGTAAGTCCCGATCCTGTAGAAATATCGGGATCTTAAGTAGCCTATGTTACTCCCGGATATCGTAGCTTTCTATTAGTGAAAGAATTTTTAAAATCGGTCCAGGAGTTTCGGAGCCTATTCATTTCAAACAAATCTTTTATCTTTATAATATTGAAAGTGGATAGATGGTAAGTCGGTGTTTCATTGTACACGATATTGCACTTTATTGTCTTTGAGATAAGTAGGAGTCACTTCCTGAGGCTTGGCCACAGTGCGAGCGAATATAGGTGCATAATAAAATTAATTTATAAATAATAATAATAAAAAGCCTTTTTTTGTTCCTGTAGTAATTTTGGTACAATAGTTAAGTAATAAGAAAAATAAAAACAACCAACTAAAAACCATTATTAACTAGAACCGCCTTCTGCGGTAAGGCCGCCTATTGTCGCATATTCTGTTGTGTGTTAGGTGTTTAGGTTTTTTAGTACTTTTTAGTACAATATAATATAATAAAATTAATTTATTTTAAAATAATCTATCACTTTTTCACACACACTTAATCAGTCGGACTCGTACAATAGGGACTGGGCCCAACTAGCACTGGACAGGGAGGAGTGGAGAGAAGGGAGGGAGGCCTTTGCCCTGCAGTGGGACAATATAGCTCAAAAATAAAAATAATAAATAAATAAATATCACTTTATAAGGCTTCGGCCTGACTGACTGACCGATCACGCGCAGACTAAACCGATGATGGTAAAGAGCTGAAATTTGGAGAGTGTTCCTAATAAGATGGAGGCAGGCATCCGATATGACAGGAGTTTTTCGAAATTTCGGATCGGGACTTCGGCGGATGAAACGAGCGACCCAGCTAGTATACTAGGTATCCTACCAATATTATAAACGCGAAAGTTTGTATGTATGTATGTATGTGACTTTGTTACTCTTTCACGCAAAAACTACTGAACCGATTGCGATGAAACTTGGAATATACATAGTTGAAGATCTAGAATAACACATAGGCTACTTTTTATCCCGATATTCCCGCGGGATCGGGACTTATACCTATTTATGTGTGTGCTCCTACACCTGCCTACTATTGCTGGATTGGCAACGCAAATGGTCACGTGATCACACAAATACAGGAACCGTATTTTTGAACCACAGGAATTGAATTCGTATACGAAAGTTCGAGATCCGCACTCTTGGTCTCGCTCATCCTGTGTGTGTGTGAGCGAGACAGCGCACCCACTCATTAGCCTTTTGCTTACAAATAGGTTTTCAGGCGGTTTAAAAATACCACTCCTGGTCCTTCACACTGGCGAATTTTGGTCCGTGATGTTCCACGATTAAAGTGATAGAATTAAAATAAACATCGAGGTCATCATCAGTAACGGTCAATTTTATAATGTGTGAGACAAAGAACTAAATATTCAACTCTCAACATTGAGCCTTCGACAAAGGCCGGCGACTTTTGGAAAATTGCCTATATCTCATACTTAACGAAGTCATTTGGATTTTGCACTTTAAATGGCCTAATGTAATTCTGCAAGGTCGGCGTGACCAAACCTAACACAACAAACTTTGTGTTAGGTTTGGTGTTAGATTTGTTTAATTAAATTAAAATTATGTTTTGTTTATTTTTTTTTAATAATTTACTAGCTGTGCGTGTGTGTGTGTAACCCCGCGGTTACACCCGCGTCAGTCCCGATCCAGTGGGGATATCAAAAAACCCAGTCTTATCGGATGCCTACATTATAAAGAACACAAACCAAAAGATGATGCCCATTCATCGACCCACTTCGGTTCGTTTCGATACGATAATACGATGGTTCTACTGTCACCCTACTATCAGAATGTGACAGTAGAATCATCGTATTATCGAAACGAACCGCAGTAACCCTCCAGTTTTGGCGCCGTGTCAGAACGTTATGTAGCTGTAAAAATATAATTTAATTTTTGAGGTTAATAAAAAAATATATTGTAATTTATGCGATTTGTAGCATTTTTTTCACCCTAGAATCCTAAATAATTACTATTAAATATCACTATTATGTTGTGTTTTCTTTTTGGTGACTCCGGATCATCTACAGCAAGAAGCAGTATGGGGTACCAAATAGTACCAATGGTTGCTCAACTGAAGCAGAACTCTAACCTCAATTTCAGCAATATAATAGTTAGATTTCTCATCATCCAGGGTGAATAAAAAAGTAAAAGTTTTCACAGGATATAATTACAATTATGTGCCTATCGAAAGTGCTAAAACCGTTCAGACACGTCTATTTTTGGGCATTTTCTATATAGGCCTGGAGCCCCTGGGAAAATGAACAATTTCCTTTCAGCTCTCTATACCATCAGAGCGGTTTACAGCCGAATACAGAAACGCCACTTAAAATTTGTGACGTACTTAAATAATTGAGCAGCTTCTAAATTATGTGGGAATTTTTGAATTTGAGAGGTGCTTAGTTGTTTAAGTAGAACTGAATTTTGAGTTGCGTTTCTGTATTCAGCCGTTAGACTGTGCGTTGATCCATCAGTCAATTATGACAAAGTATTTTATAGATAGGTAAATAAATAAATAATAAATACATTCTGTGAACGACACACAGCACCATCTAGCCCCGTGGTAAGCGACTAAGTTTGTGTTACGGTGACTAGACAACGGTTATAATACCTACTTATATTTATTTTGTAAAAACCTTAGATTAAAACAAAAAACTAAAGATACGGTACGTAGTCTCGGAAAATGAGACGATAAAACTGCGTCTAGCCGATGCACTAGCCTCAGTCGTATGTCGAACCGTTGCCGTGTGAGCACGTGCTGTTACACTGCGATCATCTTTTTGACATCCATAAGAATGCCTTTTTGCTTATTTACAAATGCCTGAATCATTCTTAAAGACAAATGTTTTTAAAAACAATAATTTTATGAAAATGCATGTAGGTGTTTCTAGCTCATTTTTCGAATACGCAATGTTAGAATATACCGTATCTACCATTTTTGTTTTTATCTAAGGTAAAAACATACATATTATACATAGAGGGCACCCAGACCAGACACAAATATTTATTTTTTAAGCATAAATATTTGCACCCGGCGGGAATCGAACCCGCAACCTTCTGCATTGCAGTCGCGCTTTCGCACGACGCGCCACAGAGGTCGTCATAGGTAAAGATAGACAGTACGACGTAGAGTGTAGATTAATACACTTACTTACAAGTTGTTCGTGAACTCCAGTAACAGGAAACAGTAATCGATAACCACTCGACAACAGAGCTAAATGCTAGAGATCAAAATGATTGACGATTAACTCCTGATATTATTACATTACATTTTACCAGGTCGTCAATTCAATTTAATCATTTATTCATAATATAGGTTTAGTGTACAAGGTGGTGGTAGGTCTTACAGCCGAATACTTAAAAGCTACTTAAGATTTAAGGACTATTTAAACAATTAATCAGGTCTTAAACGCAAAAATTCTTATACTAATTTTAAATTTAGAATCTGCTCAATTATTTAAGTTAGTTCTTAAATTTTAAGTAGCGTTTTCGTATTCGGCTGTTTATCGTATTATTGTTTACTAGCAGATTCCTGCGGTTTCACCCGCGTATGTCCCGATCCCGTAGGAATAGCGGGATCAAAAGTACTAAGCCTATGTTACTCGGGGTGAATGTAGCTTTCTAATGGTGAAAGAATTTTTGAAATCGGTCTAGTAGTTTCGGAGATTACCCCCAAAATACATACATACATGTTACCAACGTTACCTCTTTATAATATTAGTATAGATTTTCTTAAAAAGACCATCCAAGACTTAAATTATTTTAATCTTCTTCTTTTCGTATGTCTCACCTAGTGTTAGAGTTTTCAGGTGGCCCTAAGGCCTCTAACTTGACCTAACAACTGCTATCAGACATAACAACCAGGACCAACTGCTTAACGTGCCTTCCGAAGCACGGGGGAGTTCGAGAAAGTAATTTTTTGCCACACAAATTATAGGTCACCCATCCAAGTAAAGACCGGGCCCAGCGTTGCTTAACCAGCATGACCATTAAAGATTGGCATGTGGAACTAGGCCAATTAGCTCCTCCTATTGTTCAAATAATTGATTAGCAACTATTTCATCGCAGATATCCGCTAGTTGCTCAGCCATACCCTATTACAATTTTTACAACAATCATTGTGATTGACCGTAATGATTCACGAGCGGGGGGACGATGATGGCTGCATGCAAAACCGCACTCAAATATCGAGGCGATTAGGTTTACTATCGATTAGCAAGGTCGAAGGTCAGCATCCTGGCTCTTGCGAAAACAAACGATGAGTGATCCTTTGACGTCGGAGGTGCTACGTCAAAGATTGTTGGGTATTGGGTACCGTGCCTACGTAAGCACAAATGTAGGTACCTCGCCTCGTGTTGACTCAGTCGGAGATCTCGGAGGCTTGACTGAGGCATAGGCAGTCTTTGAAAAATCAACGGAGGCAACTCTTGATTTTTCGAAGTCTGTGACTGAGTAACGTTTTAAAAGTGGGCCTACAATTTGTTCGACGACGACGCGCGACGTATTACGACGACAGTCTACCTACTCTTTCTCCATACAAACGTAGTCGACTGTTTCCTCCCTGGATAAAGATATAAGAGCAAATATGTTTATGCCATAAAACCTATATCTGCCATGACTAATTAATTTAGAAAAAAAAAACAGAAAAATTAGAAAATAAATAAAAATAAAAAGCAGGGGCATGGTCATGGCTGATATAGGACTTATAGCATAAACATATTTTTCTATAATCTTTTTCCAGAGAGGAAACAGTCGACTACGTTTGTAAAGTTTGTATGGAGAAAAGAGTAGGTAGACTGTCCTCTTAAAAAAACTAATGTACAATTGAAACTGGAGGGCTTAGATGAAAACAAACAAGAGTAGATACGGTATATTCTAACATTGCGTATTCGAAAAATGAGCACATGAAACAACTACATGCATTTTCATAAAATTATTGTATTTAAAAACATTTGTCTTTAAAAATGGATTTAAATAAAGGTATTTTTATTATTTTTTTAAATTTGAGTAAATACGCGTGAAATGATTTAGGCATTTGTAAAATGAGCAAGACGTATTCTGATGGATTTCAAAAAGATAATCGCAGTGAAACAGCACGTGCTCACGCAGCAACGGTACCGGTACCTTTCGGTACCGTATAGCAAAGAGGTCAGAAATCTGGGCGTTACTATGGATAGCAATCTCACATGGGTTTCGCAGCTGTCTGGGTTGAGTCAGAGGATGTTCGCGTCTAATGCCTCTCTCAGAAGGTTGCGGAATTTCCTTCCAACTGCCACCAAGGTTATGCTAGCTCAATCTCTTATGCTTCCTATTCTAGATTACGCGGATGAGTGCTTCCTTGATCTCACCGAGGAACAGTTGGACAAACTTGAGAGGCTCCAGAATCTTGCCATTCGGTTTGTTTATGGTCTTCGAAAGTTTGATCACGTGTCGGAATTTCGCGGTGAACTCAAATGGTTGCCTATTCGTCTGCGTAGAAACTCTCACATCTTATCACTCCTCTACAGAATTCTGTTTCTACCTTCATCTCCTTCTTATCTTAAGTCACGGTTTCAATTTCAACATCCTCCTTCTCAAGCTGTCCGTTCTTCAAAAGCCCTTCTCCTTAAAGTTCCAAATCGTCTTTCCACTTTTTATGGAGATTCCTTCACGGCTCGGGCAGTGGAGTTGTGGAATGCTTTGCCTGCCGTCATCAGACAGTCGAAATCATTAGAAGTTTTCAAGAATTGCGTTTTCAAACACTATCTGCTTATGGCTGAGAAACGTCAAGTCCTATGATTGTGTCACTTTTCGTGTTGTGGTTGGTTCTTTAGTATCATGTAGTATACATATTAAGATAATATATGTATGAATAGGTATATATTTATATTTTTTTTTTTATTTTTTTTTTTTATTTTTTTTTTTGGTATATATAGTTTAGGTATAGGTATATCATATATGTATGACTTATTGTATTTAGCTATGTTTGTATGTATTTATATTTTATTCACCTTTTTCCTTTGTAAACACCCTACCTTTCACCTGTCTTAACTTCTTGTTCATCCAAAGGTTGCCTGGAAGAGATCGCTATAAGCGATAAGGCCGCCCATTGTGCCACCTAGTTTTAAGTTGTGTATGTTTTCTTTGTAATGTAATTTATTTGGTGTGTACAATAAAGAATTTATTCATTCATTCAACGGGGGCTACAACTGAGGCTAGTGCGTCAGCTAGACGCAGTTTTATCGTCTCATTTGCCGTGACTAGGTACCGTATCTTTAGTTTTTTGTTTTTATCTAAGCTGGAGGGTGCGGCGCGGCACGACCAGTTTAATTGCATATACTGAATTTAACAAATTTGCAAATGGTTTCTACTAGATTGAGTTATCCACTAGATAGATAATGCGGCGGTGCATGCACACTTTCGTATGTCGCCTTTAGGCGTCCGCTTAATGTCAGGCAGGCTTACTAACCCTAATTTAAGTAGAGATAGGTATCTCTAAGTAACGAATTACTGTGTGTGTATCTAAGTAAGGTAAAAAAACAACAATTCAAAGATGAACAAATAGAACTTCAAAGTAATTTTCATAATCGTTTTACGATATACTAAGTATAATATTCACAAAAGTGCTTGTAATTTGTCGAATAGATAAGTATTGAGTTTTTAAAGAACTGTAACGGTGGGATACTAAACGGTGTTCTGTTCACCATAGCCTCTGAAATAAGGACGTTAACAAACTAGTATGTAGGTCGCCCGCCCTTTACAATATCTATCTCTGTATGTAACAGGTATGGCCTGTATCGCCACGCCAAATTTTAGGTTTACCTTCAGCTATAGATGTTTGACATCAAAAGTTTACACTTGGAAAAGGCGTCTCTGTGACCGTCGAGGGTAAAAATGAGATATATCGAGACACTTCGCCTTGAACGGCAGACTTCAAAACAACATTTATTCAGTTTTGACCATTGCAACTGTATAAACTTTTTAAAGTCACACGATTTGTTAACATAATTACATTTTCCCCGGTCTTTATCGCGTATTATAATTTATTTTTCTTACCTCGACGTTTCAACCATGTTACAATGGTCTTGGTCGCGAGGGGACGCGATAAAGACCCGGGAAAATGTAATTATATTGCAACTGTATGTCCCTAGTGCGCCATAGCCGAGGACACCAAACTAATACCGTAAAATACACCAACTTTGCCAACCACCAAAACATTGCCCAAAAAGCGGTTTCTAAGCAAATCTGTTAATATTGAAAAATATTTTAGCTTTATGGTTATATTTACTAATTAGAAGAAAAGTAGATTATGTATCTTACAACACGATGGATTGACTAGGTAATTTGTTTTCAGAACATGATTTCATATGCCGAACTGGCCAATATAGAGGAACCTATTGTTAACCTACCACCACCTGTACCTATATTATGAATAAATTATTGAATTGAATTGAATTGAATTGATGCATTGCCTTGGTTCCCAACTTCGTTCAGTCACCTGTGAGGTCTTGTCGAATGTGATGTGTCTTTTGGGGGCAAATTTTTCAGATATTTTAGAGTGAATTTTACGTCAAGGTGAAAACGCAGGAAAGTTGATTTTACTGTGTTATAGAATACCAATTTTAAAGCTTTTTGATTAGTTTCCAGTATTCTAAGCCTTAAAATACAACACTAATGGCGGTGGGCAAAGATATCCTGAACTATTCAGACCTACTCTTGTCAACTTTGCCCTTCATCAAAAAGCACATAGGGTTGCCAAAATTTCATTTTAACCGTCACAAAAAAATGAGGATCCCAATTTTTCGATTTTTTATGTATCATTTAGATTGTTTTCTTGAAACAAACTAAACAATCACAAATATCAGTCACTGTGAAATTCGCAAAATATAGTGTATTCGTTTAACAGTGTTTTTCTTAAAAATTGTAACAAATACATACTTAGTTACTTAGTTTGTCAAACTTTGATAATACATTTTTATTTCTAATACTAAATTCTAATTTAAATAGCATTTCTGATATTCTGCAACATTCGAAAATTATAATAGACACGTGACAACCCTAGAGAGTTACAACAGCTTGTTAGGATTTGTATGGAAAAGAGTAATAATCGCTAGGTAATATTGCCCACTGATTTTACTGCAAAACGGCTTATGCTACAAACGAATATTTAAGGATAGTCCTTAGATAGCTAGATTATATAAATTACTAGTTATTATCTGAATTACGTATTAATAAGACTCATAGTTCGTGAAAAAATAGGCGTGGGCAATGTTGGTAAGAAGTGCGGATAATATTGCCCGCCATCAAAATCGAAAAAAAAAAAATGGTTTTAAAGTGTAATATTTTGATTCAAATCGTTATATAATGCAGCATAGCATCGTAATACACCTAACAAATATAAAAACTATGTATGTTTCCATAGAAAAAAGATGTTTTGTTCGATTTTATAAAAAAAAACGGGCAAAGTTGGTATATTTTACGTAACCGAAAAAATTCGAGAAAAACCCCCGTAAACGTTTGTTTAGTTGATTGGTAGGTAAATACCTATAAAGATTATTCGAGAATATAAACGCGGGATATAAAAATCATAAACATCGTAATATAATAGGCAGGTAAGGACAATGAATAATTTATAAGAAAATTGCATGATAGTGACGGTGATGAATAGATGATCGTGGCGATGTTTACATAACAACAATCATTTAACTCACGCAACATGTTTTGATGCGGTAGAATCAGAAGGATAAACCATCGGTTTCAACATCTTAAGAGGACAGTCTATCTACTTTTTTCACCATACAAACTTTACAAACGTAGTCGACTGTTTCCTCCCTGGATAGAGATATTAGAAAATATATGTTAACGCCATAATTCCTATATCTGCCATGTCCGTCCAGTCCATGCCCCTACGTTTTGATTTTTAACATTTCCTATTTTTCTGAATTTTATTTCTATTCTAATTAGAAAATGAAAAAAAAACTAAAACGTAGAGGCATAGTCATGGCCGATATAGGTTTTATGGCATAAACATATTTGCTCTAACGTTTTTATCCAGGGAGGAAACAGTCGACTACGTTTGTATGGAGAAACACGTAGAGTAGGTTTAATCCCTCCTTATTAGAGGAAGATAGTGGGGGTATGCACAGCCCCCAATCCGACACCAATGATGGTAATGACTGGAAATGACGGGGGCTGCAACCCCTACAGATTTCGGCACGGGCCTTCCAAGCTTTCAATAAAAGAAACTATAAGAAACTAATAGGGATCGGTATACCTATTATACGTCCAGTATCACGGGGGTATGGAGCCCCGGACTTTTGGACCACGTGCGTGGAGCCGAAGCCAACACGTAGAGGCCCTTTTCAATAACAATTTTACTCGCAAACTATGAAGTGGACACCAAGCCGGTTATCCCTGTCTGCAGTATAAAATGCAGCCAAGGACAATCACCGGATCGGATAAAACTAGGTATTGAGAAATCTACGGATGAAAATAAAATATGACATATGAACCATGTAGTCCCACAGCGTTCTATATTGTTACAGTAATGATCTAAACTCACATTCAATTTTCCTTCGAAGAAGTCACTAAATAAAGGAATCCTTTCCATACGATTTGGCTCGAGTATCAACGGGCACAGCGATCGCGACGAAGGTTCCACGTAAACTGAGCCCGCAAGGAAATAAATACCATAACATTAATTTAATTGGATATAATTACAAGAAAACCGCAACCGTGACTCGTGACGTACATAGGGACAAAATTACATACAATTTCTAAGAAGGTTGACCGACTGTAAACACGCCAATTTATTGGAATATAAAGTAAAACGAAGAACTTGAAATTCTGCAGTAGGTACGTATTTTACATGCCAATTGCTGGTCCTGATCCAGATGATTGTATTTACTCGAACATGTACCCCTACCATGAGTTGATACGTGTACCTACTGTAACGTTAACAGTTTGGGTAACTCCAAAATTCACGTTCGGTAAATTGTTGCAATGATTCGCGTTTATATTATTAGTAGGTTAGTAATATTATTAACTTAGTAAGAATGTGACTTTGTTACTCTTTTACGCAAAAACTACATAGCCGAATGCGATGTTACTTGGAATGTAGACAATTGGAGTTTTGGATTAACACATAGGCTACTTTTCATCTCGATATTCCTACGGGATCGAAACTTACGCGGGTGACATGCGGGCGTTGCTTCGCCCTTGATCCCAGCCTCACTGAACGTGAATTTTGGGCTTACCCAAACTGTTAACGTTACACGTATATACGTGTCAAGATTTTATTACATTAAGTAAGGATACTTTAAAACTAAGATTACCTAGATACCTAAAGTTTTTTACCAACTGTTGTCTACAGGCTGGCAGGAAATGAAGAATTCAATTTACTCCATGTATCAGTAAGCTATCGGCATTCCGCGCCATATACAGAGCACTCTTGTTTACTCAAGACATCGCGAACAATTTGCCGTAAAGATTATCTATATACTCTATCTCGGACAATTATATTTGCGTGCGTTCACAGCTCTGTGTATGTGTGAGAGGTTATTATGCAATGCCTCGTGTGTTAGCACTCGTGGTCGTTTGGGCGTTGCAAGAACGTGGATACTGGAGTCAAGGTTTCTTTAGGAGCAATACACTGGGAGAGAACGTGAGTATGCAAGCTTACCTACAATGAATTGAGTTTTTCGCGTAGGTACTAAATAAATATGACAGAAAGATAATGAATAACATAATTTCAGTGAATATGTTTTGGCTCTAACTTTGGTAATACACAAGATTCCTATGCTATTATGAATGGCATGGAAAGATAAAATCGCCTTTATAAAATTTCATTCAAATATGGACGCCATTTATAATATTTAGTGAGCTTTTCTGGTCATATTTTTATAGACATTTTTAGTCAGTCATACACTCCATAATTAGGTGTTTATTTATGACTGGCTACTGCGGTTTACCCGCGTAACCCCAGATCCCGTTAGAATTTTGAATAGCCGATAAGGGACTTTCGTAGGAGGCAGTAGGCTACATAGCTAACCCGGCAAACTTTGTTCCGCTTTAGAGGCAAAAAAGCCTGTGTCCTTCTCCTGGTTCTAAGCTACCTCTCCACCAATTTTCAGCCGATTCGAAATCGGTTCAGCCGTTCTTGAGTTATAAATAGTGTAACTAACACGACTTTCTTTTATACTTTAAGCAGATAAGATGGATTAACAAAAATACCCACGCTTTTTTATTATCCTACAACAACAAATCAGCCCTGTTGAAGATTATCTGTACAGAATCCAGTAAACAAAATTAAGGAAATCTGCAAACAACCGGTTTGAAACAATCGCCTTTTTTAATTGGTTGTTTACAATCATCTCGTGGTCAACGAACTAACGTGTGTGTGCGCAATAGGTTTTTACGGTGTGTTATTTTTAATACCTCTTAAATCTAAAAATACTTTCGACCTTTATTTTTAAGGGATTGCGTGCAAGAAGTGCCTACCTACTACCATTGTTGAAGATTGCTTAACCGTATATAATGGATTAATTAACTCAATAAATCTGCGTGGTATGTAATATACATGACTGACTATGTCATAAAATAAAAGATTCATAAAAATAGCATTTAAATGTATAAGGTAGGTATTTACAGCCTCTCAGAGATGTTATGTGCTTTATTTTTATCTGTGATACAAATGGAGTCAAGTAACTTATTTATAGCCATTTATTGTGTCGATAAGAGTAAGGTATCTATGCTATTTTAATTCGATTTTTAAGAATTAAGTCAATTTTAAGAACCCTATACCCGCTAAACTCAAAATCCATGTCGGTTTTATCGAAAATTGTTGATTATTTCATGACGGAATGTTGTTGAACTTTTTTTTGTGTATGGATTGTAATCGACATTGTTTCCGACATTCTAGCCAAAACAGACATTTTTTGTCTAAAATTTGGATAGGCTTTGCACCAAAACTTTGTCTTAAAACTACACCAAAATGTAGGAAACATCACCTACAATCCATACACAAAAAAAAAGTTCTACGACATTCCGTCATGAAATTATCAACAATTTTTGATGATCACGACAGGGATTTTGAGTTTATCGGATAAAGGGCTCTTAAAGAAAAAGTAAAAAAAAGACCTGTTAATTTCAAATAAATATATGGGATTTTTGTTTACATTTTTGATCTGAGATTCTGAAATAGGGTATAAATATTTTAAATCATCATATTTTAAAGGTAAACATTTTATTTTATTTTTAATGCTTAAGCCTGCACCGACTTTCTTAGGCCAATTGGTTCCTGCGTTACCGACGCAGGTAGACTAATTGGTCAAGTCAGTGTTCCCGGATTGAGTAAAGATGCGTTGTTGGTTCGAATCCCGCTCTCCGTCGACCTTGCGTTGTGTTTTTGCAGACGTATTGTTCCTTTAAAATATTTCTAAGTAGGTAAATGTTCTCAAAAACAAATGTACCTAAGGACCTAGTCCTACATAATATCAAGGAACAAACAATGAAATACTTTGTTTCGTGGGAACTGGCAGGTGTCACATACATAATAAATAAGGGATAATAACTGTTCATGGACAGTTGCGTAGGTTTACAATGGGTACCTACTACGTCGTAGTTTTGGGTCGGTAACTGTTATGTAGGTTGGTAGGACTTATTACATTTTCATGTATTGATTGACATAGGTCAAGGAAGGCTACCTAAAGATTCGAACGGTAGGTGGGGTAGGTCTCATCAGGTCCGATGAGACCTATCGACTTACCTTAAAGGTCTCATCCGTCTCGGTCGTCCTTCAAATCTTGGAATAGATTTTGAGGACGACCGAGACGTATACGTATATATACATAACTAGCAGATTCCCGCGGTTTCACCCGCGTATGTCCCGATCTCGTGGGAATATCGGGATCAAAAGTAGCCTATGTTACTCAGGGTGAATGTAGCTTTCTAATGGTGAAAGAATTTTGGAAATCGGTCCAGTAGTTTCAGAGATTACCCCCAATATACATACATACAAACATACATGTTACCAACGTTACCTCTTTATAATATTAGTATAGATAAAAGAAAGTCGTTTTAGTTACACAATTTATAGATCAAGAACGGCTGAACAGATTTAGTTGGAAATTGGTGGAGAGGTTGCTTAGAACCGGGAGAAGGACCCGTTCCCGTAAATCCCGCGGAATCGGGACTTACGCAGGTGAAACTGCGGGGCGCAGCTAGTAAGAAATAAAAGACCGCAATTTTTAGTTCGTTTCGGTAATTGCATAACACGGTCATTCATCAAGCTATTTTTAGCTCCGAGAACACAATCTCTCTCCGGAACTAATCTCTTATAAAAAAACCTCATCAAAAAAAACCTCATGTTTTTTTATGCATGTGAATTAGAGAAACACGGTGCGTTGCCCTCTCTAACAGTTACCACCGTTATTTGGTCAGATAGGCCTCTTTTGCAACCAGTGAAAGAAACACTCACTGACTCCCTTTCGATATTAAACTAAAATTGACACAATGTGATGCCCACAATCATTCTGAGATATCAAGATATCCTACTAATATTATAAAGGTGAATGTTCGTGTGCATAACAACGTTTTTTATTACTTCTTCACGCAAAAACTTCTCAACCGATTGCGATGAAACTTGGCATGCTGTAATTAAGGCTATTTTTTATCCCAATACGCCCGCAGGATCGGGACTAACGGGATCCCTCGTAACCGTTACCGCAGCGAGTTTCTTGTAAATACTACTGTATGAAACAACACCTAACCTATCTGCAACCGAATGAGATACGCGAAATCTTGCATGATTTGCCCGTTTTCATTGACCTTCTCTACAGGGATCCGGACCATTATGAACAAGTCCTCTATAAATCCAAGTTAATTTAATATCAAATTCCCATTTCATACAATTTCGTTTTCATACTGTTCCCGTTTCACAAAAAATCAGTTTCATACAAATTTTGTTTTATCAAACTCTCGTTGAATAGGTACTTGAAAATTGACCCTAGACCACTATTTTCTTAGCAAAAGTGATAGTGCTATTCAAGATCTTCATTTTGGATGACAGCTGTCAAACTTAAAACGTCAATATCTCGGAAACTTTTGACCCTAGACCACTACTTCCTTAGCATAAGTGGTAGTGCTCTTCAAGATCTTCATTTTGGATGACAGCTGTCAAACTTAAAACGTCAATATCTCGGAAACTTTTGACCCTAGACCACTACTTCGTTAGCATAAGTGGTAGTGCTCTTCAAGATCTTCATTTTGGATGACAGCTGTCAAACTTAAAACGTCAATATCTCGGAAACTTTTGACCCTCGACCATTACTACCTTAGCATAAGTGATAGGGCACTTCGATATTGACGTTTTAAGTTTGACAGCTGTCATCGGAAACGAAGATCTTGACGAGCTCTATCACTTATGCTAACGAAGAAGTGATCTAGGGTCAATAGTTTCCGAGATATTGACGTTTCAAGTTTGACAGCTGTCATCGGAAACGAAGATCTTGACGAGCTCTATCACTTATGCTAACGAAGTAGTGGTCTAGGGTCAATAGTTTCCTATATATTGACGTTTTAAGTTTGACAGCTGTCATCGGAAACGAAGATCTTGACGAGCTCTATCACTTATGCTAACGAAGTAGTGGTCTAGGGTCAATAGTTTCCTATATATTGACGTTTTAAGTTTGACAACTGTCATTCGAAACGAAGATCTTGACGAGCTCTATCACTTATGCTAACAAAGTAGTGGTCTAGGGTCAATAGTTTCCGAGATATTGACGTTTTAAGTTTGACAGCTGTCATCCAAAATGAAGATCTTGAAGAGCACTACCACTTTATGCTAAGGAAGTAGTGGTCTAGGATCCGAACTTATTTCCCCTCAACTTAAAACAATTGATGAGACAAATCAATAATGAAATGTATGTAGTGACAATTGGATGAATCGGGGAAAGCATGAAACGGACTTTGGATATAAAAAGAATTGTACATATTGACAATTGGATGAATTGGGAAAAGCATGAAACGGACTTTGGATGTAAAAAAAATTGTACGTAGTGAACCGGTTCGCTCTACAGATAGATAGTTGTTTTTTTGAATAGCATATTATAGGCATGCGTTCAGTTTAGTAACAATCGGACTGGAATAATTGAGCTGGATAAACGATGCCCGCCCCGTATGAGGGCAGTGCTGCGTGACAAACATGGCACTCGTTCAGGGATCTTCGTTGAATAAGTAAGACGAATGACACTTGCGCGTGCGCCTATGACACCGAGTACTAATCCTACAGAGAAACAGCATCATACATTCGCGCGGCGGTAGGTACACCACTACATACGCAGCTGTGTGCGTGACTTTTCACCGTTTAGCCGCTCGGGTTTGCCGAGGCCGCCCGAAGAGCCTCTCAGCTCACGTACATGAACCCGTCGGCACACTGTCGGTGAGAGGTCACGCATACATAGCTGCGGATGCAGTCCAGTACCTACGCCGCCCGCCACGGGCTTGTATGAAACTGTTGCTCTGTAGGATTAGATACTCGGTGCCTATAAGCCGCGCCGCCCGCCGCGGCCACTTCAAAGGTCGGCTCAGTAAGGGCTAAGTTATTTAAAGTGAACTTTAATAGTCGGTGCTTATTACGTTCAGTAACTTGGATAAGTAGTTTAACAAACATTGTCGAGTCAATATTTAAGTGGGTACCAGAATTAGGTGGGTGGGTATGTCGCAGGTAATTGGTTTAATCAGCCATCTAGTACATACACAGCGACAGGTAGTTTTGTTTTGCGACATTTGTTTTGAAAGAATCGGTAGGTCAGATACATTGTAAACGTATTTCTTCCGGGTTGCTGTCTAGGTAGGCATTGGATTCACTCGTGCGTACCTGAATTGATAAACCCAAGACTGTAACAACTAGGTAGGTAATGTACTTTAGGTATCTATCTAAAAAGAAGCTCAATTAACCTAAAAAAAACATAATTGAGTCGATTGAAAAAACAATCGGTTGCAGTTGTCTTTACTACTGATTTTCTCAAATTAACGTTTAAATTCGCAGCTACATGGGAACAAATTTATTAACATTGTCAACAACCAATCATCATTTTATACTAGCTATAATAATATAATTTGTATCTACTTATATCTTAAAATTATTGCTCACTCAATACCTGGCATAAATGTGTAGGTATCTATATTGTTATCGCCTTTACCTGTAAACAAAATAAACATAATTAGCTCATTATTATATAACTTTACGAAATTATGCAATGTTACATAACATATTTATGTAGGTATAGTATTATGTTGAGATCCAATTACTGCCTACGCAAGTTTATTCAAAAATGATTTTCTAAGCAAAATTAAATTCTCAATGAAATGCAACATCAAACATGCAGGCAGGCAAGCCTGACCTGCTATTAATTAACTAATTATTATATTGATAAAAAATAGTTGAATTCTTAGTGTTACAAAATAAATAAAATATACCTAAACAATCTACACTATCTTTACTAATAAAAGACTAATAATTTACATTAATTTTTTTAATTAATGTAAATGTAAAATTAAATAGGTACCAATATTAATGTAAAAGTTTTTACATGCCTTAAGTAGGGGTATATAAAGTATAAAAAAATATAAGGTCCTAAATTCAAACCTCTATTAATGGCTAGGAGTGCAAAACTTTCAGTGCGGCCTCTATACTAGTAATACAATGATTATCATAATTGATAAAAATCGAATATGAAAAACAATAAAGCAAAAATAAGAAGACAAACTGTAGTAGGTACGAATGAAGTATTAAATAAAATGGAATAAAGTTTCAGTACACCTAATCGATCGGTACCTAAATTACCTAATCCATCTTGTACAGAATACAAAACGTTGTTTTAATTGTGAATCTCTGTAAGTCTGGTGTTTTCAATTACAGTACGTACCTACCCATGCACGAACGAGGCTTAATGGCTTAGTTTCACAATAAAATTGTACGCCGCTCTACTAGATCCTGGATTAGAGCAGCTCTGGGATTGAAACTGAAGGTATTAGGTACGTAAATACTTCCTTTCTATATTTAAGAGGCGGTCTACCTAGTCTTTCTCCAGACAAACGTAGTCGACTGTTTCCTCCCTGGATAAAGACATTAGAGCACAATATGTTAATGCCATAAAACCTAATAAAATTCAGAAAAAATAGCATTAAAAAAAACAAAACGTAGGGCCATTGGTCATCATGGCTGATATAGGACTCATGGCATAAACATATTTTTTCTAATATCTTTATCCAGGGAGGAAACAGTTGACTACGTTCGTAAAGTTGTATGAAGAAAAGAGTAGGTAGACTGTCCCCTTAAGTATCGAAATACATAATTAATAGGTGCCTACCGGTTCAATAAATTACAACTAAATTGCAAGTTTGTATCGCGTATTTATTACACATAGTCGACATTGTAAATGGAGAAACTTATAACAATATCTAGTTCTCAATACCTAATAAAAAGGTGCCTAATACCTAACCTAAGTAATGCAAAATGCAACTAGCACAATTTAATATGTATCCTATCCTACTATGTATGGATGTTTGTTACTCTTTCACGCAAAAACTACTGAACCGATGAAACTTGGAATATAGATAGCTGGACACCTAGAATAACACATAGGCTACTTTTTATCCCGTAACTCCCGCGGGATCGGGACTTACGCGGGTGAAACCGCGGGGCGCAGCTAGTAGCAAATATTTGCTTCGTTGACGTAGATATCTGAAGGAAGGCGCATGCTATATCCCCGATGCAAACCAGTTATACAATCTAGTTGAATCTAACACGTGTATCGCATTAAATAAAACGCAGATGCGCACGAGTAGTCGCCGGTAGCAAACAATGATGCTGACACAATTAAAGATTGTAGCTTTATCAGAAGATTTTCAGAAGAATATAATGAGAATCATTCTCATTAATTCTCATCATTCCTATTCTGAAAAAATGAAAATCCATGTCGGGCGCATCGAAAATTGTTGATTATTTCATGACGGAATGTCGTAGAACTTTTTTTTGTGTACAGATTGTAGGCGACATTGTTTCCAATATTTTAGTGCAGTTTCCATACAAATATGTCGAAACGTATTGAAGCCTATCGACATTTTAGCCAAATCAGACATTTTTTGTCTAAAATTTGGATAGGCTTTGCACCAATAGGAGGTTCTTGTCTTAAAACTACACCAAAATGTAGGTAATAATGTTACCTAATATCTGTGCACAAAAAAAAGTTCTACGACATTCTGTCATGAAATAATCAACAATTTTCGATGAGCCCGACAGGGATTTTCAGTTTCAAGGTCGTTGACGTTGTTACTCCTCTTAAAACAATGTTGGATTAAAAAATATAAATCCAATCCAAATTCACGTCTGCTTTTTAAATTACAACGGATTTGATAGAATTGCAGGTTGCAGGTTCAAATCCTGTTGGGTGCAGAATTTTGAAAAGCGTTTTTTCAAAAACAATTTGAGTTGTTTTAGGCGTATGGGTATGCTACAATACGCTATGATAAAAAGTACGGAACAGATTGCAATACGTCAAGTCAAATACTTAAGTAAACTTAGTTAGTACAATATGAAACATGGGATCTATGCGAATCTTAATCTATATCTATTAAGGGCCCTATTATGAAAAACTGAAAATCCATGTCACCTACAATCTGTGCACAAAAAAAAGTTCTACGACATTCCGTCATGAAATAATCAACAATTTTCGATGAGCCCGACAGGGATTTTCAGTTTCAAGGTCGTTGGCGTATATACTCCTCTTAAAACTAAATGCTTTGTCCTGACAGCCTGACTGACTGATGAACGCACACCTGAAGCCGCTGATAGTAGAGAGCTGACATTTGGAGAGTGTGTTCTTTATATGATGTAGGCATCAGATAGGGAAGGATATTTTGAAAATTCCTTTGGGATCGGACCTTACACTGCGGGATATAAGTAGTAAAGAATAAATGCGACAAATCTGGTCCAAAGTTGGTAGGATAGTGTTCTAAGAAACCGCGTCCCAGTAACCGTGATATCTTACTGAGAGGTTTAAATATTATCTATCACACGTCAAACAAAAGGAAACGCGGTGTCGGATTTCATTTCATTCATATCAACATGGTAGTTTGTTTCAGTATCATATTTATTCATTAGCTGCGTCCCGCGGTTTTACCTGCGTAAGCCCGTAAGATCCCGTGGGAATATCGAGATCAAAATTAGCCTATGTTACTCAAGGTGAATGTAGCTTTCGAATGGTGAAAGAATTTTTGAAATCGGTCCAGTAGTTTTTGAGTTTATTCATAACAAACATACAGACGCACGCACACACACACAAAAATACAAATCTTTCCTCTTTATAATATTAGTATAGAAGTATAGATATAGATTAAGAACGATGTATAAATTACATGAACGTTTAGAAATGTCGATATTTTACTGTGTAGGTATGTAACATGTATTTATCTTTTACGAATACGATTTGCCTATTTGCATCAAAGAACTCTCACATTTCTACGTTTTTGTTAAAGGATTAAAATATAATAAGGGTTTTATGAAACAAGCCTGTTCATGTTTACAAACTCAAAATAATGAGTTTCAGAAATCGGGAACAGGTAAACATACAACAATTTTGTATTACGTACTGAAAATATAGTGTGCTTATTTTGTAAAAATAAAAAAAACAGCTGGTTAGTAATTATTTATGATGGATGACCCCGTAGTCGATATAGTTTAGTTTAGAAGGCCCTATTCTTTGATCAAACCTTAGATTTTGTGGGACAAATATTTTTATTGCGTGGTACGTTATCCCGGTCCTACGCTCAAAAGTAGTGGTACAGATCCTACCTCTGTTATTTTATTTACCACAATCGACAGTTTCGTATAGGAAATTGTTGGGCGTCTCATCAAAATGAAGCTACTCACAGAAAACTAGCTTGATAGTAATCACTTTGCAAAAATGTACTATGAATCCCTGACTAGAAGTATTCAGATAGAAATTATAACTTATTTTTACAAACTTCCAATGTTCGCAAAACAAAGTACCTGAGGTTACTTGAATTTTTAGTAAAATACGCATTTAAAAAAACAAGTTTCCTTTTGATTTGATCGGTCGAATGAGGTCGTTATACTCTCTTTTCCCTCTAAATGTTAAGTAAATGATCTGATGTAATCTTCGTGTTTGCTAATGTTTTGCGCAGTAGGTAATTGCTGAATAACTTTTGTCTTTTGTTTGCTATAAACTTACAGTACCTACTCTACTTACTCATTTATTAAAATCACACAAGGTTTTTTCTTTATTACTTCTACCCTAGAATACCCTACTACTACGACCCTACCCTACTACTCTACTACCCTACCCTACCCTACTACTCTACTACCCTACCCTACCCTACTACTAACCTACCCTACTAATACGAGTTTTTTTTGATGTATAGAGATAGATAATAGGTATCTATCTCTATAGGTAGATCAAAAATCAAAATCGCTGCAGTATTTTTTTTCTTTCATAATAATCTTTAAGTAGAGTATGTAGTTGATGGTTTCGTATAAAACACTATGCTTTTCTATTAACAACTAGATATTTTTAGCCCTGATTATAGTGTAATCTACTATGATCTTAAATTATAACCTGGCTGTCACAAAAACATTTCAGTACGCACGGTGTTATTATGGTTCCAGTTCGCAGTGCCACAAAATCTGTGTGTTTACATAAGTATTCTATTTTCGGCACAGCATCTACACTATCATTATTACACGATTGAGTGGCACACAATAAGAGGTTGGCGGTGCGCTCCGCGGCGTGTCGCCGACAACAGGTCGACGACAGGCGGTCGTGTGCCCAAGTGTCGTGCGGCTCAAGGCCTCCCGATAAATTCGTGATTAGATAAAACCACAAGCAAACAGAATTCACTTACACAGAGACGTTTGAATTTTCAATTTATTCTCAAATTGGGTGGAGCTATCTTAGCTACACATATATCACTTAGGTACAAAAACGTTCAGCTACTAATATGCATATAAGTATTACTTAACTTGGCCACGTAAAGAGTCATCGCTTTGAATTCAGCTAATGGATACTAATTAGCCCTAGCCAATTAGAATATTTACATAGCTCTCCGGCTCTACGATGTAAGAAAACACTGTGTTAAGCACTAGCTGCGCCCCGCGGTTTCACCCGCGTAAGTCCTGATCCCGCGGGAATTACGGGATAAAAAGTAGCCTATGTGTTATTCTAGGTGTCCAGCTATCTATATTCCAAGTTTCATCGCAATCGGTTCAGAAGTTTTTGCGTGAAAGAGTAACAAACATCCAAACATCCATACAAACTTTCACATTTATAATATTAGTAGGATTTATACACGCATTCATCGATACAGGAAGGCATAGTATTTTCAAATGTGGTTTTAAATGTGGTTTTGTAGGTAAGTGAGTGGTACGATTGAAAAGGTTATGTTAATGATTCTGATAATTTTTATTCAAAGATTTTTATAATTTAAAAGTCGCACGCTTGGCTTCAATTTCAGTGTTCCAAAACCTAATAATTTTAGTTTTACAGACGCAAACGCTTATGTGTAGTTGTGTCTTGAGCACAACTCATACCCAAGTATCAAGGACCAATGCAATACATATAGTATTACGGTGAGACGAAGCATACTCAAAGCACACCGATTTTATAAATGCATATAGGCATTTCGGTTTAAATCTTTTACTGTAGGCAAGTAAGAACCTCCGATCAATGCTTAATTAATAATATCATGATAAGTATCTATTTTTATGACTCACGCTATTATATTGATATCATGTCGACGACGATGAATGCAGCCACAACTTACATTAGGTAGGTATGTGAAATTGTAGAACACAGGCTAATTAGTCAGTTTGAGTTATAAAGTATTATTATTCGGATACACAAGTAAGTAAATATATAATTTTGTGAAAGGTACAGTTTAGGGCAACAATAGATAATTTAAACAGAAAGTCGCATAAAGTTTAGAAAGTTTCTTGAAAATGTGATATTATTGTTTCTATTTTTAGAGTCGTATGTGCATGCTATTGAGGTAAGGTAGGTAATTTCGTAGTAGATACCTACTTTCACCGGTGAAATGTGCGTGTAATCATCAATCAATCATCAAAGAAAGTGTTAATAGAACAGTCCATTACGAGTTTACGCATTTATCATACCATTCACTTGTACCACGACATATTCAAACAGAGATATCGATGTAACGATTAACCATATTTCGATTTTTGTTAGTAGATAGAGTTAATTTTGTATCTAGTTTCGGTGCCGTACGTTTTGATAATAAATGCTTCTCTACACTAGGCGAGAGTAAAGAAGCGAAGAGGTCATGCGAATAGTGAAGAAGTCTGTGAGTCGCAAAGCCTAAATTGTTATCACAAGTATATTCTATATCTATAGTAAATTATTAGATATCTCTATTAACCCTGTGGAAAACTAAAGATTTGGATTTATAAGCATGAAATTACCAGTACGTAGTACGTTATTTATTATATTACAAAAATTTAGTTCACATTTTAATGCCAGTAGAATAATATGAATTATTACGTGCAGTGTTGGTCAAGCAGAAGTACCCATAAAATTACCAGTACCACTAAGCAGTTGTGAAATTATTTGTACCGCTACTGGTTCCCTATCTCATCCGAGCGATGTTCCCGGTTGCATCCCTCTCGGGAGCCCGGGGTCCGCTAAACCCCAAATCGTCTTTTTTTATTTGGGGTCATACCTTCTGCAATTAGATTTGGCAATGTTTTTACGGCCGGCCGCCTGCCTGACACCAACCATCTTAGGGATCAAGCAGTTTATCCGCCACCGCGCGGGGAGAACTTAAGGTTTGCTAATCTCCCTCAGATCCCTTAGTCGCCTTTTACGACACCCACGGGATGAGATGGGGTAACCCTATTCTATGCCGGGGCTATACGGCTACGGTACCGCTACTGTGTTCTAGTTTGAAGTATCCAGTACAGGCTGAACAGCGGCTCGTTTCTCGTAAATAATTACATACCAGTTCGATGACAGAGACCGCGCAGCGACAGTGCAGAGGCATCGCAGACACAACACAAATCCAAAGTAAACGCCAAGACACTATAGATAGACTAAAATACGTGCATGAATAATGCATTTATAATAAAATGGTTTTATTTTTAATTTGGGTATGTAATATACTCTGAAAGAAATCACATTTTTATTAATTGTCTTAAAAAACAAATGGACAAATATTAAATTGTGATTACTACCTACAATCATTCATTATCATTTAACTATTTTATCCGTTAGCGTTTCAGATATGACAATTTGAGAGGCGCGACATCATTATCTCAACTGCACAGCTACACTATTTGCGCAATAACTTAGCCTTGTTATCTACGCTAGTCGCTACCAACACCAGTATTATCAATCTAATGGGTAAATCAGTTTCATAGGCACTATGCAGTACATTGTTGGGTTGGACGTAACGTAGTAATCACCATCAGTGATTACCGCAAAGTAGCAATGGATTTCACAGTGCCTTTGATAGATATAATAAGTGTGTAAATGGAAGCTAAACGTAATTTTTCATAACTGTCACTAAATTATTCACAAGTTTTTTTAAAACAAAGTTATTTATTACTTTAAAGTTTTTATTAGTATAATCTCACAAAGACTACTGTCTTTGTTTTAAAAAGCAATTAATTTTAGCCACAGATCTCACAATTTTGAGAGATTTCATCTGCTGCCCAGTAACAAAATCGTAGACGACATAACTAAGTAACCGATTTTTAATCCAAAACATATTTTTTAGTAAATTCTATACGTAGGTAGAGTATGTACCTAATTAAACAAATAAATATAAACTCCTTTTACCTGCTCTTATTACAAATTATTTGGGGCCGGCATAGCAGGTAAATAAATACGTCTTCATTGACCACATCTACTGCAAATGCAAATGGTTTGGCAATATTTTTACGCCAGGCTGGAACCGAACAAGAAGTATACCCACCACTGCGCGAGGAGAACTCCAGGTTCACTAGTCTGCCCTAAAAGGCGTCTTTTAGGACACCCACGGGAGATGGGGTGGCCTTATTCTATGCCTAGCCTAGGGGCTACACGGCGCACACATCAACCGCTCACCTATCAATACTTAATATAAACGTGATCGATTATTTAAATCAACAAAACAACTTGACCTATCTAATATTTTTTTGATAGAGGCGTGTTACTTATATCAATAATATGATAATAAGAAAAATTAAAACTACGTTAAAACTACGCAGATAGCAAGCAACGAACCTTGATTATGTAACGCGGTTTTGCGCGGTGTACTGAGGTACTTAACGTCTGATGTTATATTATTATCTGTAAATATGTCTCTGCGCTTAAATTAAGATCGTATATCATGATCATGAATTAATGACCGGATAGTCGATCACGTGACAAAATCATGGTATGAAAATGTCAAATTAATGAAAAATTAATCAGTTAAGTTACGTTACAGTAGGTGTAGACCTTATACAGTAGGTACCTAATGAAAAAGGCAATGTTGACACTTGTCATACAAGCTACAAGCATGTACCAAAGCACATACAACCTGTAAGACGCTTTACACTACGCATACCAGAGGAAACTAGTAATAAACTGGTTATAACCAGATTGCTAAATAAAATTCGAGTGTATCTAACGTCGACAAACGAAGAAATATTATGAAGACAATTTAAGATGTAACAGTTCAATTTAAAGTGGATGTTAATACCTACATGTTTTGTATTCGATACGTCAAACAATCAGGTGGGTTAAAGAAACAGAGGAAGTTATCGAAGGCAATATCAAACAATATCAATAAATGAACATTAAACATTACTTGTACGGATATCAAAGAGATTTCACTTTATGTCAAAAAGGATTTAATAGAGATGCAGAAATGATTTTACCTTGATTTAACTATGCTGGACAGCTAGATTGAAATGAAAACAAGTGTTATTGCAAAACATAGTGTTGTATCAATAACAGCAAATCATTAAAGAGTGCGATAGCTTGATTCACTGCAAGGTCAAGGCTGATTAGTACGTGGCGTTCGCGCATGTTAACAGACACAGTTTGTGGAATCAACAGTTGTCTCTTTCTGATATTCTCTGTGAGTATTCATGTGAATGAGATAGAGAATGCAAAGCTAGTACGTATATCCATCACTAGATTTCAGTAGCGTCCGCATTCCGTAGCTGAAAATAAGTCATTAACGGTATTAGATCTGGGAGTGATACATCATCTTTGATGTGACAAGACAGCGAAGAAGTTTGTAATTTAGGTAACAATGTTTGTTACGTAACTTCAAGTTTGTAGAGACCTCTTTCTCACACTGTCATTTTCTGATCCCAGATGTTTGAATGAGTAACGAACTTTGCAAATTACATTTATTTGGAAGTAAGTTCTAATCAATCATGTTAGAAGTCCAATTTCACAGAAGACATTTACTCGTCTAATAGACGCACAGTCACAGAAAGAAAATAGAAATTAGGTTACCTTTTTCATAGAAAACGGCATAAATAACTCTGCGTCTATACTCCGAAGTTTATTTTAGAGGAACAATTATTTTAGAAGCAAGTGAGTTACTCTAAATCAGATAGGTAGTACTTATTTAGCTATCTTTTGTTATCGGATGTCCGAGCGGAGTGAGCTAATAAATATGTTTATCGTTCATGTGTTAACTTATCAGCAAACTAGCAGACGACGTACGCAAATAACTACATACCGTCTATGACACTTGAACAGATTAAGCGATGACGGTCCATGTAATAGTTACATTTCACCGGGTCTTAATCGCCTATTATTACCTACCTATTTATTTTCTTACCTCGGCGTTTCAACTACGTTACAAAAGTCTTGGTCGCGAGTAGACAGAATCCTGGTAATATTGACCAGATTCGCCAAACGCGCAAAACCTTACGTATTATTTTGGAAATGGCACCCTGTATTTGAAACTCAAAACTAACATTTAGAATAATCTATTTAACGTCACTTAACATCATGGGATAAACTAGAAAAAAATGTATTTACGTTACGCCTATACACCATTTAAAAATACTAGAACCGCTACTTTTGAATCTTAGAATATAATTTATTATTTTATCTTTTTGTCAACGCTATTAATGTTAAGCTTAACAGTTTATAAGACCTAAACTAAAAATCCCTGTCGGGTTAAAGTTTTTTTAGGGTTTTATAGGCTAAAAGTAGGTTTTTGTGTTGGTACCCAAGCTAAATTACAGCTTCCTAGTACTAACAGGTTCTTAACTAAGCTGTGAGTGGATAGACGCTCAGTCAGACTGAAAGAAATAATGTAACTATTTACCGAAGGGTTGTTGATAACGAAACTCTAAAAACTGAATGTGTAATATAGTTAAAATAGATTAGTAAGGCACATTTATTAGATTTCACAGCATCCATTTGATAGATCTCATCCCTAATCAAATTAGAAGGCAAATTATGATTTCGACAGGTAGAGAATAACAAAACAGCCAGGGACCTGAGTTAAGTCAGTGCTCAATCATAATCAATTTGGCGGTTTCGTCATCTCATATTAATTTGAATTATCTACGGATAATGAATAACTATAGTTTACTTATTATTGTACTGAATATTTGTTATCTATTTTTACCAGATACTTATAAATACCGAAAAATAAAACTGTCCCAGATATTTAAAGCGACCCATTTGCGACGGTCAACAACATTTATTTTTGCAGCCAAACTAAGTTTGTCTTTTGGCTTCCTCCCTAGTTTCTAGATGTAGGTAATTAAAACAGAGTTAAAATGTACGAACTTTGTATTAGTGGATTTTCCTTCGTTTTTGCGATGCTGATATAAAATTCAACTCATATTCGGTTTTAATCACAGACCTAGAATACTTTTTGCTACGCAAAAAGACACACATAGCGTGGGAGCTAGAAATCCTAAGTCATATTCAAATCGAGAGAAAAAGAGACAGTGTATGATGTATGAATGTGACACGTTTTTTGCGAGTAAGAGGGGATATCATCCCAGTCTGTTTTACGTCAAGCTGAAAATTGTGATTTTTTGTATTAATCCCTTGCTTAGCTTTAAAAATAATAATTGTGAAAGTATAGTTTTATGTTCTGTACGTGAATGTGATATTACAAGAGGAAATAATCCAAAGCAATACACTTTTCACAGGTAAATACGATTTTGGCATTGCAATTTATCATACCATTTTTTGTCAAATTTCAGCTAGTAATCGGCTCAGAAAAATATTTCTACAATAGTATATTGATTGTAATTGTTTTCTATAAGTATATTTCGTTATTAGAAAAAGTATTTGAGAAAATATTAATAGATTCTTCTTCTGTTTTCGCGATGATGTATTGAAATTAAAGACATTTTTCGGTTTGAATCGCGTGGTTTTTATTACTTTTAGCATTGTTACAACGCTCAACGTTTCGAGACCTTTCCAGGTCTCTTCTTCAGGATAGACTAAGATGTGATTTGTCATTCTAATGTATTAAATGTGTGTAGCTATCTATTTGTCTGTTTACAGATTAAACTGTCACGAAGACGACCGGTGTCTTCATAATGTCAAAAGAGATATTACACTTCCTTCAGAGGCAGAGACTCCTGATGATTCCTCCCCGCTGGCGGAACCAACGCCTGGGCCCTTCTTTTTTTACCAGAAATCCCGACACATAATATGAAACAATCATCATTCATCATAGAAACATGGGAAAATGAAGCAGTATTGTCTAAGGATTACTATTTCCTCGTTGAAACCAATTTCTTCATTTTGAGTACCTATACCTAACTGTAATATTCCGAGGGCAATAAATAAATATTATATAATATAAATTGTTTAATTTTTCTTTTAGTATTTGATTATAATAATATTTTAGCCTAAACCTTACGATCGATATGATTGCTTCCTGCCTGTATGAAAGCCCTGCCAACTGAAACAATCGATAATGTAGAAGTAGATCGTGGACAACACTATTTTTAACTTACACATAGATAAAATAATCACCAACACGTGTAAAAATTTTTTTTGCTTATTTCTGTGCCGCCTTTGTTTATCTTGTACTATAATTGGTCATATTTATGGTTTTAATCGCATTGTTTGTAATAGTGTCTAAATAAACGCTTTTCTTTACTTTACTGTTAAGTAAGACTATTAGTTTTATTTTAACAGTGATTGAGTAATATATTTATATACGATATTTCGTTTTGCCCATTGATAAAATTGCCAAATCGAAACCGTTTATGTATTGGTATCGCAATGTCGCAATACATAGGTAATTACTAAGATGGTTGAAAGTTATTTCAATGCTCCAAACAAATATTTAACATGATTTGGGCTTAAATCTTGAGCCGTACCAAGCATTCCGCTTCAAAATGTCAACGACCTTAATTTCGACTGCAATTAAAAAAATAAAGAATGCGTACTAGTATAGAGATCAGTCATATGTTCGTCTCGTGCTCATTGTGCCTATCGTGAGTCTGTAAACAGAGCAGAGTGCGCGGGCGCCGCTTCTGACCCCCGGCCTCGATAGCAGCGAGCCACGATAGTTAACAAGCCTCGATAAATCGAGGGTCGGTAGTCGCTACGCTGACGAGTGACTTGTTTCAATCCAATGAGGATATCGTTTTGATTTGACGTCCATCTATTCAATTTTATACGGATACGTGTGAACTCTTTTGTTAATGGTACCTAATAATTATAACTACATGTTGTGGGTAATCAAAGGTAATTAATAATCGATTAGGGGTAATTCCCAGAACCGACGATGAACACTATTGTCAGTTTTAAAGCGTACATAGCAGTTATTATCAGGCCCGCATTACAGTCTTGTCTATTGCTATCATTGCTTGTAGTAGGTAGGTTAGGCTTATTTCCATGGACAGGTCAGAAGTTCTGACTGAACAACATTTCATCCATTCTCGAAACTTCTCGAAGCGCTCAATGCTATAAAATCTTGATTTTCAACACAGACAGCCGAGTCAAGTATCTCTTTGATATGCACATTGAAATAATATTGATCGATACTAAAAGCGTTAAATTAACAAACATCATTTAAAATTATTACCATCATGCCTCATTTCACAATTATGCTGTTTATTTATTTATTAAGTGGACCAGAGCTCTAAATATAACAGACGTTTATTTTGCTTAAAAAATCAGGGGCGTTTTTGTTGTTGTATTATTATCATATCAAAACCATACACGTAGAAAGTTTCAGTAGTTCCGAATTTCTCGCATTGATACAATTTCCTCAGTTTACTCTTTACAAAACCGAAATTGGATACCTACCTTGACACCTAAATCACCTAATACATACTACTATATATTTATGTTTAGTGAATGCAGAATCTGCCTAGACTAGACTATCTAGTTAGCTATATATCAGCTTTTTAGAAAGATAGACAATAGACATATCATAGAATTCACCACAGTTCGAAGAAATGGGACATTCGCCAATTCGGAGTAGGCTCTCGTGGCGTCTTACTGCATGACCCACCCATAAGAGGAGGCCCTTGCCCTCAAATCAAATCAAAGTATTTTTATTCATTCGGATATTAGCAAGATATATCTTAGAAATGTCAGTTATTATATCTAATTTACGGTGTCTTCGGAACACCACCTCCAATGAGAAAAAGACACAAGGAACTCATGGGGTTACACAGTTGCCCAGTTACAGTGGAACAGTTTAACAGGCTAACAAAAACAAAGCTAGTTACTCTTTTCATATTAATTTCATTCAGAGGTTATATTGTAATTATGAATTATTGTACCTAAAACATCTCGTTTAGATAACTGATTCTATCGACACGTAGATATTATGTTGCTGCCGGCAAAACCTACTTTATTATCTACTAATAAGCTAAGAGATAAAAACTTGCGTGTACATTTTATTGAAACAGCGAGTTTTATTTATACACGGTACAAGTAAGCGTAGCGCTAAAGACAGATGGATTTGATGCCATCTTAGATAAAAACAAAAATAGTAGATACGGTATATTCTAACAATGCGTATTCGAAAAATGAGCTAGAAACACCTACAAGCATTTACATAAAATTATTGTATTTGTCTTTAAGAATGATTCAGGCTTTGTAAATAAGCAAAAAGGCGGATGCCAAAAAGATAATCGCAGTGTGACAGCACGTGCTCACGCGGCAACGGCTGAGATACGACTGATGCTAGTGCGTCAGCTAAACGCAGTTTTATCGTCTCATTTTCCGAGACTAGGTAGGTACCGTATCTTTAGTTTTTTGTTTTAATCTAAGGATGCCATAGCAATTGTAAGAGTGATCAATTAACTAAATATTCTTTTAGCAAATATTATGACAGGAAGTGTGCTTTATGTATGTATAATGATTAAGTCCTGATCCCGTGGGAATCTCTAGATCCTATGTTACATTTCGATAATGTAGATTTCTATTGGTTAAATATTTTTGGGAAATCGGTCCAGTAGTTTCGGAGCCTATTTGTTACAAACAAACAAAGAAATAAATATTTCCTCTTTTCAATGTAAGTATAGATATGTTATAAATGTAGGTACCTCGTTAACTTTTGCCAAATTGTTTTTTTTTAAATTGAGACCAATTCAAAGCAGATTAGATTAAAAATCCTTATTTGAATGTAAACAACAAGCTCCCCGCTCACCATGCACTGAAATTAACATTAGGTATACCTAGTTATAATTGAATTTGTAGGTAGGTTTCATTTCCATTTCAAAGCAGAAATTTCTCGGAGCGGAGCCATTAAGTCAATTCAACATACAACGGTTGTTTTCACAGTCATACAACTCTTTCGTGCTATGGAAACAATTGTTGGATGTTAAACTGACACATTTTTAACTCCACTCTGCTTGCATAAAGTACTTACCCAGGTGCATTAGTAAAGTAGAAAAAAAAGCATAGGTGGGTAGGTATAACAGGAAAAGAAAAGGAGGAAAAGGAGACTACATACATTTATTATTGGCCCAACCAATAATAAATGTATGTAGTCTAATGTGTACAGCCATTTATGTTGCTGATGACGATATAAGGAAAGTGAGTAGATACCTACCTAAGTACCTACGAAAGGTACATAGGCCACTAACCACCTTTAGGACAGTTTAGGTGAGGAAATAGTAAAAGCAAAAGATAATTTATTAGCACATTATGTAGGTATAGCAATTAAAGAGGTACATACAAAGCGGTTAGAAATTTAGTATAGGTACTTAGAGCCCAACAAAGTAAGTAGTTAAAAATATAATGATTTTATAATAAAAAAACATTTTTGGACCTTACCTCTCGCACCATTCCCGTGGCTGACCGGTGCTCCGTTCACTTTGATCGGCCTCCCGTCTGCAGTACATTTCAATAACATATTTTCAGCATAAATTCACGTTATCAACCAATTTTTCATTTCCAGCTCTGTTTTAGGTCCCAGAAAATCAAAACAACAAGTGTGTTTATTGGCAGATGTTTCGCGCTAACTGATTGGCTGTCTCGACTGACGTCAAAAGTTAATTTGAACCACTCACGGACACTAGTTATGTTTTGCACTACGTCCAAAACATATAAACATTTGAGTAGGTAGGCACCTATTTCAGTTCGCCAAAGCACTAGGTTGCATCCAATGAGTAGATTAATCCGATAGCTTAACTTTAAACACCACCTTATCACGATTTTCACAACAGTCACACCACAAATTATCAACTAGGTAAATGTTGAAATCAAACGCACGCACAAACATGCGTACAATCAACAGGCTGACTGATAATGTCCGAATAACTGGAATGAAACTGCTGCGATTCGCGACATTTGATTGTCAAGCTCGCTCAAAAGTGGTGAATGAAATACGCGTGAAGTTTGTAACAAAAATCTATTGCTATCTCTTTTTGTTTTACTGAATTTGGTGTTACATTCTGTTCGTTAATAAAAACAAAATAACTTTTCTACTGTGTGCTTATTTGAATTTGATTAATTATTATATTCATTAAAATATTCGCCAAAATAAGTTGTAGCTATTTTTCACAGACCGCCTAAAACGCTAATGTTTTTGTTTAGAAAGAGATAAAAGTTGAGGTTTTTAAGGTTGTCTACATTGGTTGTCATTAGATATTGCCACTCTAGAATAAAACTACTATCCCAGTAAGAAAAGCTCAACAGCAAAGTTATTTACTACTTTACGGCCGGCCGTCTGCCTGACTTTTAAATAGACTTTAATTCGTTAAAAGATGTTTTATATCGTGAAATATGAATGACACCCGTTTCAGAGAAAACGGGTCGTGCGTGCGTGCTAGACAGGCGAAGTCTTTAAGACTTGTCAAAGTGGAGAAAATGTTATTTAAATGGTAACACTGGATTTACTACCAACCGAACGAACCAATCAATCACAATCAAGCAAGTATTCGTAGGGATGTGACACCATGTGAATGAAAAAGCAAATTGTTTCGTTCCATTATTTTAGTGGAAAATTAGAAAATAACTGATTATAGACAAAAAAAATAGCGGAAAATTCATTAGGAATACGAAAGTTTAGATGTTTGTGTTTCAATTTTCAATCATCAGTACGGATTGAATCATGAAAAATGCGGAACCGCTTGTGATAAAACTTGATATTATGTATAAAGTGGGGATCTGGATTAAGCCATAGGCAAATTTTTTTGAGCGCGATATAACCCCGGTATCAGGAGTCAGGACTTACGCGGGTGAAACCGCGAGGCGCTGCTATTGCAAATTAAACAGTACAGAAAAACCGAACCACTAGGATTAAAATAGTTAAGCACTAAGAAAAAAAAATTGCACTCTGGGAAAGCCGACAAAAGTGGAAACTTATCGCAGCTCTATTGTGTGCATATTTGCACACATTATAGCTGCGTCTCGGTAACGGTGTGTCGCGAGTCCAAAGATTTTTATCCCATCTTAAAATATGCGTACCGCGCTACAAGATGTTTTTACATTTCAGAATTGTCTGTTTTCACTAAAACATAAACTTTTCTATTTTTCTTTGATGCATAAAAATACAACTAATATTTCGTGCTAATCCAAATTATTTGCGGTCGGCACAGTATTATTTTATTTCTGATAATTAAAAATTGATTTTGAAAATAATCGATTTTTTCATTAATGTAATAATCGGATATTTTTGACATCCCTAAGCCGCAGCCATCTTGTTTGGGGTAAAAGGGACGCGGCGTTTCGGTATATTTTCCCGGTTTCAGTGGTACATACTGTGTTTGTTCTAATAAAATTGTGAAAAATGGGCAAGAAAGACAAGAAAAGTGGTGACACATCTGATCAATCAACTGAGGAGGAGTATGTAGTGGAAAAAGTACTAGACAAACGCACCGTCAAAGGAAAGGTACAGCTACGATGGACGCTTTGCCGCCTTTCTTCCCATATTATTAGTGCTAATTATTCGGCTGTGTTGTGTGACTAATTCTACATTATTATGATATCTTTAGCAATTTGATGAGTACTTTTCCCTTGATCAAGTTTGTACCGTGGCTTGAACATAACCTTTGATGCTCTACGTAGCACTTACTTGGACACTAATTATTTATTAGGGTATTCAATAGATTACAAGAACAAAAACCCAATGTTTTAGCTCTCTCTGGTTTAGAACGTAGCAGGTATTGTGGCAGTCTCTCTTTAGAATTGTCGTCAAAAATGTTCTCCGATCTACAATGAATAACCGCGCCGCTGAATAGAAGCCTTTGAGCCTGCCTTCGATCTAGGGTTGCCACAAAGTATCCATAAGGAGGATGTGTCCTCATCTATAATTTCACTCCCGTCCATAGTAGAAAAGTAGAAACTTCTACCCCTCCTACCTCCGTAAGCATTTCAGTTTCTATGCCTGAGGTGTGTCTAACAGAACATCTCAACATCTTATGCTTAAATGTCCGTCCCACACTTCTACCAAATATAACGGCTCTTTCACAATTAACGCAGTGCGGCTATGGAACAATGTTCCACATGAGCTTCGGGCGAGTCCATCTCTCGATGTTTTTAAAAAAAGAGTAAAGGAGCACTATTTGTCCTCTCTGTAGGTATATTTTATTTTACGTATTTACTAGCTGACCCGGCAAACGTTGTTTTGCCTTATAAATTATAGATAGTAGCCGATTCTCAGACCTACTGAATACGAATATAAAATTTCATAAAAATTAGTCAAGCCGTTTCGGACGAGTACGGTAACTAACACTGTGACATGGAAATTTTATATATTAGATGTATGTTTGTGTGTATTAATATTATATATGTAGGTATGTGTATTTTGTTTATTTACATTTATATATGTGTATTGTATATTTACCATTTAGGTATGGTTTATTATTCTTTTATAACATTTTAGTTTGGTTATGTAGGGATTTGTGAAATTTGTACTCCTTCTTATCTCCTTTGTCTCTGTACACTTTATTACCTTCCTTTATTGTTATTTCCTTTCACCTGAGGTCTATCGGCAGAGAACTCTGTATGCAGGGTTAGATTTACCTTAGTATTCATTTATATTATGTCTTTTATTATTGTGTTTCTTGTGTACTGAATCCTACTAATATTATAAATGTGAAAGTTTGTATGGATGTTTGTTACTCTTTCACGCAAAAACTACTGAACCGATTGCGATGAAACTTGGAATATAGATAACTGGCGACCTAGAATAACACATAGGCTACTTTTTATCCCGAAATTCCCGCGGTATCGGGACTTACGCGGGTGAAACCGCGGGGCGCAGCTATTTATTAAATAAATAAATAAACTTCTATTAGTTCTACTTTTTTTAGGTTCTGTATCTCATAGGTGAATAACGAAACCCCTATCACTCGGTATTTCGCTGAGTCCTTCTTTTTTGTTATTTATCTATATGATGACAACGTTTTGAACAATTTTTGACCTGATGAATAGAAAACAGAGGGTTGTACAACAACGCACCATACACTCACCTTCGAAGCTTTGGTAGCAGCTTAGTCTTCGTAGCTTAGTTTTATTTATAGATAATACTGCGTTTAATCATGTTCTAAATTAACCTAACCTATCCTAGTTGGGGTGATCCATTTTATTTTTTTTAGAAGTTTGAGTAAAAAACTATGAAAAATAAATTTATATTGCTCAACATAAAACTAGCAATAATAGTTAGCCCTTTTTCTCCTCTAAATCCTACAAGTTTTTTATTATACAAATTCGTGGCATTGGATTGTAAAGTGCACCCAATTATAATATTATGGGTTTAATATTATTAAGGTTTATGATTGTGTTTCTAGGTCCAGTATCTTTTGAAATGGAAAGGCTACAAAGAGGAGGAGAGCACATGGGAGCCCGTCGAGAACCTCGACTGTGAGGAGCTTATCAGGACCTTCGAGGAAAACAGGAAGGAGAAGGAGGTTGGTTGCTCCTATTTCATTTATTACTTAAGGTTTTGCTGTGCGTTTTCTATACGTAGCCTCATAATTGGGCTATTGTATGTAATTTTAAGAAGTGAGTTTCTTTGCAATGGTTTTCTTCACTGTAAGAGCTATGTTAATATCATACAGACAGTTTCTTAAAGAAAAAGACATTAATGCACAGTTGGCCAAGATTTGAAACCACAATCTTCGGAATGAAAGTCTTGGTATCTGCCACTAGACTAGACCAACACAACTCTCTTACTATTCATTACATATTAATAAAATGAAGGATAGTGTATGAAAATCATATTGTAAACAAACAATGTAATTCTGAGTCAGTATCAATGCTTTTGTAGAAGTTGTAATTTCAACAATATTGTACCTACTTGTCCACAGGCTGTTTTCCTCAACTAAACCTCTATAACCGTGTCCTTTTCTGTGAAAACTAATTTATTAAAGATAGCTACGTCCTGTGGCTTCATCGGCGTAGGCAGTTATCCTATTAATAAATGCGTTTGTGTTTTAATCACACTAAAACCTTACCATTAATCACAGTTTTCTGTTTTCTCAGGCATCTAAAAAGAAGCCCGAGGAGCGAGCCAAGAAGCGCGTCCGTGAGTCGAGCGAGGAGGCGTCGTCGGGCCGCAAGGGACGCGACGCCAGCGTCTCGTCCGTGGAGGAGCCCAAGGAGTCGAAGCGGGAACGGAAGGAAGAGAAGTCCAAGACTGGCTTCGATAAGGGATACAAGGCTGAGAAAATTATAGGTGGCTTAATCTATATCTATTACTAGCTGCGTCCCGCGGGTTCACCCGTGTAACTCCCGATCCTGTGGGAATATCAGGATCAAAAGAGGTCTGTTACTCAGGATGAATGTAGCTTTCTAATGGTGAAAGAATTTTTGAAATCAGCACAGTAGTTGTTGAGTTTATTCATTACAACCCACGGTCGCGGGGAAATGATGGATGGAATAGTCCGATCAAATTAGACATTCAAGGTTACATAAATTCCCACCAAGCTGAAAATCGGTGAGATTGTTTAAAATATCATTAAAAATAAAATTTGAAAGTTCCCCATCTTTCCCCCTGTGAGGAAAAAATGTTATTAAAGAAAATGTGTTTTTTTTGCGATTTTTCAGCAAAACGGTAAGTTTTATCATAAAAATACCTCAGACAAAAGTTGTAGATCATAAAATTATCCACAAAAAATTATTAATACTTTTTTTCTACGAGCCACCGTTTTTGAGATATAACAATTCAAAAAGTTGTAATCGTCATAATATGCATGAGTACGCCACGTATACAGTTGTGGTCATATAATTAAGAACGATTTGAAGTTCTAGGAGTTTTTTATATAAATCGTGCCACACACAGAGATGTGTACCTTCTGAGAAGCATCTAGTTATGTTATAAAATAGCCACATTAATAGAGCAACGTGGCTTAGGAATAAATAATGAAATCACTAACTATTTTTTTCACATTATATTGATTTTACCAAAGTAACACATTCAAACAGTACTGAAGCTGGACAAATAATTAAGAACGATTTATTAAACTGCTCGGCAAATGTTTTGTATGACACTTACATTTAAAAAATTACAATATAATATGTAGCGCAGAAAATTTAAAAATCAATTTAATATATTTGTGACTAAAATTAATAGTTAATAGCATATCCACAGCTTTTAATTACTGTTTTACACTGGCGAGGCATTAACTATATTAATTTTTGACATTTCGCAAGAGAAATAGAGTTCCATTCTTCTAAAAAAACGTCATACAGCTCTCTTAAATTTCCACACTTTGTATTTGAAACCTTTTTCTTTACTTCAAACCACAGATTCTCTATTGGGTTTAGATCTGGACTGTTAGCAGGCCAGTCTATGACAGAAACTAATTGCGCTGTAAGAAATTCCTTTACGGTGCGTGCAGTGTGCTTTGGATCATTGTCATGCTGGAATGTCCAAATGACCGGTAGAACGTCTTCAGCGTATGGTAACATTGTTTCTTCCAGTATATTTTTGTATTGGAACTGATCCATGTTACCTTCTATCAACTTTACAGGTCCTACACCATGTCCAGAAAAGCAACCCCAAATTTTAACATTTCCACCACCGTGCTTTAATGTAACTTTCGTGTACTTTGGGTCGAATGCTGTATTCGGGGGACGTCGTACATATCGTTTTCCATTAGAACATACTCTGTTTATTTTCGTCTCGTCAGAAAAAGTACATTTTTCCACTGTTGCACAGTCCAGTTTTCATACTTTCTCGCAAATGCAAGCCGGGCTTGCCTGTGGCAAAGTTTTAACATGGGTACCTTTCTTGCTATCCTACCGTGCAATTTTTCTTCTACCAAACGTCTTCGAATAGTGCGTGCTGAGATTGCTGAAGGGTTGTTTTCACCTAAATATTATTTTCTCAGCTCATTGGACCCTTTAGAAGGATTTTGTTTTGCCATACGAACGATGTTTCGGTCATCTCGAGGAGTTGTTTTTCACTGTTTAGGTACACGCGGAACCTTCGAAGTAGTTTGATACGTAGCGAAATGCTTTACAGTATGGAAAACTATCGTTTTTGCACATTGCAGATGGTCGGCTATCTTTTTGTATGACCAAATTCTTCTGGCGAACTTTTATTATTACTTCCCTTGTAGATTTATCACAACTTTTATTTTTTCCATTGTTTTTTCATAAGAAGCAATCACTTTTACCTTTTACAGCACTAAATGGCGCCAAAATTATACAAACAGTAACAAATCGACTGATTTTTCTCTAATTAAATTTGAATAAAGGTATAAACTATTGAGCGTTCTTAATTACGTGGCCAGCCAGTAAATAGGAGTACTATGTTTAGAAGTAGTGTAAAAAGTTCGTGTATTTATTTTTAGCTAATCATGTGTATCAATGAATACAGTGGTATTATGGAAAAGTTTTACGATACCGAGAACAATAAAAAATAATGCATGCAATTAGTTTTGCGTCTTAGTTCAAAAAAATCTTTCCTTTATATCAGCGTTCTTAATTATATGACCACCACTGTATATACATTTCTATAGTTTTAAAGTTGTAATATATGTTAAAATATTTACTTATTTATTTATTTATAAAACTTTTACAACTTTTTGAATCGTTATATCTCAAAAACGGTGGCTCGTAGATAATTTTAAGATCTATAACTTTTGTCTGAGGTATTTTTATGATAAAACTTACCGTTTTGCTGAAAATCGCGAAAAACTTAATGACCTTTAATATTTTTTTTTCCTCACAGGGGAAAGATGGGGAAGTTTCAAATTTTATTTTTAATGATATTTTAAACAATCTCACCGATTTTCAGCTTGGTGGGAATTTATGTAACTTTACTCTTATTTCTTGGTCTAATTTGACCGGACTAGAAGTGGCTTTAGCACATTGCAGACGCGACGCGAGTTTTTTACATTTAAAACGAAATATTTTTACAATTAGTAATGCATCATCAAAAACTTTCGCATGATGTATTTTTCCTTGAAAATATTTCTAATAAAATATTGTTGTTAAGTGAGTGTGTTTTCTTGTTCGTGTCAGGTGCATCGGACGCCACCGGAGATCTTATGTTCTTAATTAAGTGGACGGACTCGGACGAGGCTGAACTCATTCCTGCTAAAGTCGCTAATGTCAAATGTCCACAACAGGTAAATATATCACATACTGCGGGTGCCATACCCAAAGGGACCAAATAGGGTATTACTGAGACTCTGCTGTCTGTCTGTGACCAGGCTGTCATGCCGTGATAGCTAGACAGTTAAATTTTTCACAGATGTATTTCTATTCTATTCTATTTGTTGTTATACTGGCTACCCGTTATAACAACAAATATTTCAGGGGGGTTCCATACAAGAAATGTGCGTTTAAAATATAAACGCAACGATACCGCGATGTATTTTTACCACTGGCGCCATCTAGTGTTGGGAGTAACAGACTGTCGCTAGTGGTAAAAGATTTTAACGTTCGTGTTGGGTACACGTATTGGTTGGTCCAGTGTTCATTTTAGGGTTCCTTATCCATTTGTCATAGTGGTACGGAACCCTTCGAGCCCGAATATGACTCGCACGTGGCCGGTTTTTTATTTTATTTTTATCCCTTTTTTATAATGTTGTTTTGTCTTTTATATGTCGTGTTTTCGTGGCCAATAAATGTTCTTTAATCAATTCTAAAATTTAGAATTGAATAGAAAACATTTATAGGGCCTTAGGCCGTAACAATAGTTATTGATTATCGTTCCTCTTGCCCGCAGGTGATAGCATTCTACGAGGAAAGGTTAACGTGGCACACGCCTGCTGACGCTGAATAAATATATTACTATAAGTTAACTGTAAGTTTTAGGAACTTGACTGGCTAACGACTGCAACTACAAGGTCACTTTAGCATGAGAGGAAATCTTATTTTATGTTTTTTTTTATATCGCGTTGGAATACCATCTCGCTAGTGGTAGGGAGGAGGTCTAAGATCTAGCCCGCTCATTTAGAAGATACAAAGACGGCAGTGGAACAAGTTCTGTCCTGTCTTTGTTATTGGCTGCATTGGCGTGTGTGTCCAGGTGTAATAGGTATTGTTTTGTTGTTAAGAAACTTCTTTGAATACTATTCTAATGTTAAAAGTATTTGAAATGAGATATTTTCCAAGTTGAGCAAGACGCATGACAGCACAAGATACATTTTGTCGAATCGACATAAAGGTCTCTTTTCTCGTTGTTTGAGAAAGAAACGAAATGGACGTCTGACTCCACTTAGTGCAAATAAATCTCATTTTAGATGATTTTAGTATTAAAACTAAACATGTGTAGTCTTGTAATTGTAATATAAGTAACAGTTTGGTCGCATCGTATTTTGGAATAAGAACTGGTAGCTAGGAAACTAAAATACCAGCTTACTATTGTGTAAATGTTAACGTAAGAATATAGAATCCGTTAATGTGCACATTAACTAGAGTATGTTAAGGTAAGATCGGATACGGAGGAGGAAGAAAAAAAAACACCCAATGAGTTTCTTGTGGTTTCTTCTCATCGGAGGGCGCGTTCCGAAACCACAGTAAAATCTCGACATTTCTAAACGTTCATGTAACTTCTACATCGTTCTTAATGAATAAATAGATTTGACTTTGACCCAAATATCTCCCAAAATAGGTGACTTTGCAACTGCCGAGTGCCACTGATCGGTGCGGGGTGAATTGCTCTCGTGAACACCGTGGCTAATACTCAAACATATCACCTATTTTGGGACATATTGGTGTCACACGGTTTTCCCCCGTATCCGATCTTACCTGATACCTGAAAAATGTAAATTAAGAGCTGTTGCTTTCAAATAAATGTAAGAGTTTTTTGTTTACATTTTTGATCTAACATTTCTGAGACAGTATTTATAAGTAATCTGCAGATTACCTGAAACAACCCATTAAAGTGTGAAAATTTACTTTAAAAAAGCTTATGTTACCTAGTTAGTATGTATAATGAAATTAATAATGGATATTACACCGGTAAATTGCAGATTTTTTTGGGTGATTTCAAAAAGACGAACCTCGAGAAGGTTAAAATAATCTGGCACCTATCGCCCCGAAGTCGTTTCTGTGACAGCAAAAACCTTTTAATGCAATTTACCGTATGCAAAGTCCTTGCCTTGTTCATATGAGAAAAGATAATTTTTTCGCACTTTACTGACTCAGCAATTTACGCAACTGTGATGCTAACAAATCTAGATTAAAACAATTGAAATTGTTGGTTACATGTCATTCCATCGCTAACAAATTGCCATTGCAATTTAATTCTAATGACTGTAAAATAACTGTCTAATTGTTTATCCGTGAACGCAAAAATCAACAATATTAATTGTAGATTTTTCTTCTGTTTTCGCGATGTTGGACAGAAATTAAACTCATTTTGTCAATCTTGAAGAACAGACCTGTAAAGGTCTCGAAACGTTGAGCGTTGAAACAATACTAAAAGTAATAAACACCACGGGATTAAAAATGAAAAATGAGTTTTTAATAAAAATTGTATATCGAGATTAATTAGGGGCTTTGGTAATCTGCAGATTACCTAGTTAATGTGCGCTCAAACTGATTGACGCAAAATAACAGTAACTGGCGTGCCAGTAAGCCAGTAACTAGCATACACGCTACTGTCCAGTTACTGACATGGCGCTTTTATTGAAAGAAACCTATGTGTTTCAGTTCCATGCATTCCAAAGGCCCAGTGATACTCGACACGTGAATGAGTCTTTTTATAAAAACAACTACTTACTATGGTTTAAACGGCAATTTTCCTTGACTCTTGTTTTAAAAAAATACTGTATTGATTAGTTTGTTGCATGGACAAAAAGAGATAGGTACGCGAAAAATAAAATGTAGCACCCATATAAACATGGAGTAAGGTCGGAGTAGTGAGAACATACTTTGCCTTTTTTCGTGACAAGAACTTTCAAAGTTGTTGGTAAGAATAAAAAGTGGTAAAATTACTCGGACCTTACTCCACGTTTATAAATAAGGCTATAGGAAAATAGAGAAGATGTATAATTTACTTTTGTTTTGTTTATCTTTTTCCAACCTCTGCCGTGGCCCCGGCCGATTGTGACAGAGTATGAAAGTTATTGTAAGACATTATTTTGGTCTGTGGAGGAATAAAAATTAATAAATAAGACTCAAAGAAATATTGTAGTCGTTTTTCTTATTGTCAGCTCGTACCTTTTTGTTTTTATCTCACCAGATGGGTAAGTGTTGATGTGGTTAAGATGAATATACGCTTACTTTTCTGAAAAAATGCTTTCTAAAATGTTGCTCCAGAGAGGACTTGAACCTGGAACCTTTACAATCCGATGTTATCCGTCTTTCCGTTTGCGCCACAGGTGCAGACATGAAACGCACAGGCACTTAAATTGTTTTTTGAATGTATTTGGTAATGCTCCAAAAGCAATTGCAATACCTATTATTTTAATAAAAAAAACGGGGCAAGTGCGACACTCGCGCATAAAGGGTTCCGTACCACTATCACAATTGCATATGGAACCCTAAAATGGTTTACAACAACCAATTTTTAAATTTTATAGGAAAATATGAAATATTTATCTTCGATTCTTACTCCCATCAAACGACCGAATCACTGAAAAAAAAAACCTTGGCACAAAGAAAATCTGAAACATAAAATAAACTCTTTGGTAAGTAAGGCAGACTAGTATATTTGACAGATAGGGCAGCCATTTTGAATTCCATGACCAACTCGATTTGTCCTCCTGTCCTTCCTGTCCTGACTCGACTCCTTGTTATTTTTGAAACACGTTTGTTGTATGGGAGCCCCTTTTAAATAATTGTTTTATTTCGGTTTTAGTATTTGTTGTTGTAGCGGCAACCGAAATACATCTTCTGTGAAAATTTCAACCTTCTAGCTATTACGGTTCATGAGATACAGCCTGGTGACAGACGGACAGACGGACAGACGGACAGACGGACGGACGGACGGACGGACGGACGGACGGACGGACAGACAGACAGACAGCGAAGTCTCAGTAATAGGGTCCCGTTTTTACCTTTAGGTACGGAACCCTAAAAAACAAACCATTCATAATACAAAAGTTTTGTTTTATTCCATATAGAAAAGTGCATACAATATAAGTTGAACCGGTGCATCGTGGACGTCACAGAGAGAGCAAGTGAAGGCAAGTGTGCGTTGCCGATTGCCATTCGGTTGCTTTCGCTCAGTTAGTCTGTATCCGGCAAAATATAGTCCGACGAGATATCTTGTGGCCTTTCCCAGGTAAGGTAGAGCGGATAAGCCTCGTCAGCGGCACACTTCCAGCTATAAAGCTAGTTTAGCAGATTCTGCAAGCGATCCTGCTTTTTACTCGACCATGGCGAAGGAAAGGCAATTATTTTGGCAGTCTATGTTTGTATGTTTCCACCGTAAAGCCTAGACGAATGAATCGATTTTATTGAATGAGGTGTCAATAGATTCGTAATAATAGTCTGAGTGATATCATCTTATATCTTCTCTTCTATTATATAAAAATCAATCCCTATTTCCCTTGGTCACGGCATCACACTTAAACTTTTACACATATTTCGATAATTCTTTTTTTGTTGTGAGCGCTATTGTCAGGAGAAGGTTCTTATGAAAGAAAAAATGCTAAACCGATTTTGATGAATTTTATTTTTTTTATACTAAACGACAGGACAACGTCTGTCGGGTCAGCTAGTATATATATAAAAATGAAACCCTTTTTCCGTTGTCACGACATAGCATGAAAACGGCTTTACCGATTTGGCTGATTTTTTTTTGTAGTTTTCTAATACTCTACAAGGTTCTTACGGGAAAAAATATTAAGAAAATGTCTCGCATTTTTTTTAAAAGGCGGTACGAAGTTCGCTGGGTCAGCTAGTAGGTTAATATATTTTATCAAATATTTTTGAAATTCATAATTGTGCACCTGACCCGCACAGGAAAGCTACCGCGGTTCTTCCGTTGACAGCAACTCGATCCCGACGCAGTAGTTTGACATTTCTGACAGCGGAGTTTTCAATTTTAAAACCGCGCATCCATGGCCGTCAGCCGTCGATTTAAAGATTTTCTTTCAAAATCTTCAATTCAATTCAATTTTGTCTGTGTTGCATTCATTTAATTTGGCTTCGGCATCGATATGAGTAATCGACGCGCCGATTTGAAATTTTCGCGGTTCGAAATTCGGCTGTCAACTGTCAAATGAATCCGATCCCGATTCCGACGGAAGAACCGCGGTAGCTTTCCTGCGGTTAATAATATGTAGACTCAAATGCCGTCCTTGCGCGCTCAACTGTAACAGTTGCACACTTATTATCAAAAAGCGGATTTCTTACAGCAACTGCTAAATTTCCTTTTAATACCTCTGCGCGGTGACATGGACCAGCCCCGCACCCCTTGCCTTGCCTAAGAAAAGCCATCAGTTTTCTTGTGGCACTAATTTTGTATTATCCGACCTCTGGAGGCGTTATTTCAACTTAAAATTAAGAATACTGATAAAATATAATGTCATTGCACATACATACATTCTAAGGTACAGATAATTCACGTCAATATTATAAAAGTGCAGGACGGTCAGATTATAAACACTGAACTACGTAACTATAAACAATTTGATACTAACGCCCATCTTGAATCCGAAAACTAATGTGCGTGTTTCACCCGTGAAAGTTCCGAACATGATCATCAACTGTAGCCCCGAAAATGTTAAGGTAATTTTTTTTAAAGGCGGTGCTTAAAAAAGTAAGTTATCCGTTTTTAGGGTTCTGTACCCAAAGGGTAAAAACGGGACCCTATTACTGAGACTCCGCTGTCTGTCACCAGGTTGTATCTCATAAACCGTAATAGCTAGACAGTTGAAATTTTCACAGAAGATGTATTTCTATAGCCATTTTACCGGATCGCGCCTGACACTGGTAAAACCGGGAACTACAGGTAATCTGTATTTATAAAATGCTTTGTCCCGACTGACTGAAATTTGGAAAGTGTATTCTTTATATGATGTAGGCGTCTGATGCTAAAACATCTTTAAAAAAATCCTAAGGGATTGTGACTTATGCGGGTGAAACAGCGGGACTTAAGATATTATTTATAAATAAATATAAATTGATATTTTAAATGCAATATAACCTTAAAACTAATAAATTATACATTATTAAAGTAATTAAATAAATAGACGGTGGATACATTTGTCATGGAGTAACAGTCCGTGTCGCGACTCACGCTTGGCACTTGTAGTCGTGTTTGCCCACACCGTTGCTGTAAATAATAAAAAAAAAAAACATTTTAATTTTAAGACACAGAGCGCAAAGTAGTCTCGTTTGTGCGTTTTTATCAATCTCTTGTCACATGATGGGACTTATAAATTTGAATAGAAGACACATAAAATAACAAATAATATTTTTGAAAAACAAAACAAAACGTGTCTTTTGTAGGGAACATATTGTATTGTTTTCGGGATACCGTAACTTGTTGGATACCGTAACCGCATATAGCAGAGCAGTTTAGACACGCTGCAGGTGTCGCTCCAGTTCCCGCTACATACTGCTACAGCCCACGCGACATACTGCTACAGCCCACGCTACATACTGTACAGCCCCCGCGACATACTGCTACAGCCCACGCGACATACTGCTACAGCCCACGCAGCATACTGCTACAGCCCACGCGATATACTGCTACAGCCCACGCTACATACTGTACAGCCCCCGCGGCATACTGCTACAGCCCACGCGACATACTGCTACAGCCCACGCTACATACTGTACAGCCCCCGCGACATACTGCTACAGCCCACGCGACATACTGCTACAGCCCACGCAGCATACTGCTACAGCCCACGCGATATACTGCTACAGCCCACGCTACATACTGTACAGCCCCCGCGGCATACTGCTACAGCCCACGCGACATACTGCTACAGCCCACGCGGGCAAACTGCTACAGCCCACGCGACATACTGCTACAGCCCACGCTACATACTGTACAGCCCCCGCGACATACTGCTACAGCCCACGCGACATACTGCTACAGCCCCCGCGGCATACTGCTACAGCCCACGCGACATACTGCTACAGCCCACGCGGGCAAACTGCTACAGCCCACGCGACATACTGCTACAGCCCACGCTACATACTGTACAGCCCCTGCGACATACTGCTACAGCCCACGCGACATACTGCTACAGCCCACGCGGCATACTGCTACAGCCCACACGACATACTGCTACAGCCCACGCTACATACTGTACAGCCCCCGCGACATACTGCTACAGCCCACGCGACATACTGCTACAGCCCACGCGACATACTGCTACAGCCCACGCTACATACTGCTACAGCCCACGCTACATACTGTTCAGCCCCCGCGACATACTGCTACAGCCCACGCGACATACTGCTACAGCCCACGCGGCATACTGCTACATCCCACGCTACATACTGCTACAGCCCACGCTACATGCTGCTACAGCCCACGCTACATGCTGCTACAGCCAACGCTACATCCTGCTACAAGCGTCGTGCTATGACCTGAGCTGCGCGACGTGCGAGGGCGGGTGCAGCACGAGCGGCGCGAGACGCTCCGTGAACCGCTGCAGGTGTCGCTCCAGTTCCCGCTACATACTGCTACAGCCCACGCAACATACTGTATAGCCACCGCGACATACTGCTACAGCCCACGCGACATACTGCTACAGCCCACGCTACATACTATACAGCCCCCGCGACATACTGCTACAGCCCACGCGACATACTGCTACAGCCCACGCGGCATACCGCTACAGCCCACGCTACATACTGCTACAGCCCTCGCTACATACTGCTACAGCCCACGCTACATACTGCTACAGCCCACGCTACATACTGCTACAGCCCACGCTACATACTGCTACAGCCCACGCTACATACTGCTACAGCCCACGCTACATACTGCTACAGCCCACGCTACATACTGCTACAGCCAACGCTACATACTGCTACAGCCAACGCTACATCCTGCTACAAGCGTCGTGCTATGACCTGAGCTGCGCGACGTGCGAGGGCGGGTGCAGCAAAAGCGGCGCGAGACGCTCCGTGAACCGCTGCAGGTGTCGCTCCAGTTTCCGCTACATACTGCTACAGCCCACGCTACATACTGCTACAGACCACGCTACATCCTGCTACAAGCGTCGTGCTATGACCTGAGCTGCGCGACGTGCAAGGGCGGTTGCAGCACGAGCGGCGCGAGACGCTCCGTGAACCGCTGCAGGTGTCGCTCCAGTTCCCGCTACATACTGCTACAGCCCACGCGGCATACTGCTACAGCCCACGCTACATACTGCTACAGCCCACGCTACATACTGCTACAGCCAACGCTACATCCTGCTACAAGCGTCGTGCTATGACCTGAGCTGCGCGACGTGCGAGGGCGGGTGCAGCACGAGCGGCGCGAGACGCTCCGTGAACCGCTGCAGGTGTCGCTCCAGTTCCCGCTACATACTGCTACAGCCCACGCGACATACTGCTACAGCCCACGCTACATACTGTATAGCCCCCGCGACATACTGCTACAGCCCACGCGACATACTGCTACAGCCCACGCGGCATACTGCTACAGCCCACGCGACATACTGCTACAGCCCACGCTACATACTGTACAGCCCCCGCGACATACTGCTACAGCCCACGCGACATACTGCTACAGCCCACGCGGCATACTGCTACAGCCCACGCTACATACTGCTACAGCCCTCGCTACATACTGCTACAGCCCACGCTACATACTGCTACAGCCCACGCTACATACTGCTACAGCCCACGCTACATACTGCTACAGTCCACGCTACATACTGCTACAGCCCACGCTACATACTGCTACAGCCAACGCTACATCCTGCTACAAGCGTCGTGCTATGACCTGAGCTGCGCGACGTGCGAGGGCGGGTGCAGCACGAGCGGCGCGAGACGCTCCGTGAACCGCTGCAGGTGTCGCTCCAGTTCCCGCTACATACTGCTACAGCCCACGCTACATACTGCTACAGCCCACGCTACATCCTGCTACAAGCGTCGTGCTATGACCTGAGCTGCGCGACGTGCGAGGGCGGGTGCAGCACGAGCGGCGCGAGACGCTCCGTGAACCGCTGCAGGTGTCGCTCCAGTTCCCGCTACATACTGCTACAGCCCACGCGGCATACTGCTACAGCCCACGCTACATACTGCTACAAGCGTCGTGCTATGACCTGAGCTGCGCGACGTGCGAGGGCGGGTGCAGCACGAGCGGCGCGAGACGCTCCGTGAACCGCTGCAGGTGTCGCTCCAGCTCCCGCTACATACTGCTACAGCCCACGCTACATACTGCTACAGCCCACGCTACATCCTGCTACAAGCGTCGTGCTATGACCTGAGCTGCGCGACGTGCGAGGGCGGGTGCAGCACGAGCGGCGCGAGACGCTCCGTGAACCGCTGCAGGTGTCGCTCCAGTTCCCGCTGGTATTCCCGCTGGTCGCTGCCGATTAGGTTCTTGTTCTTGCGGAGCGCGTCCTGGCATCTGGGGAGGGAGAGAGATAAGACGAGTGAGAGCGGCGGGCGAGGGAGTGAGTTAAGTTTACTGTTGACTAGATTTAATGATTGTGAAACCTCGGGGGCCCGTAAGTCCCGATCCCGCAGGAATATAGTGATTAAATGTAGTCTATGTTATTTTCTTATCTCACCCTACAGCAAAAACCATTAAAATCGGTTCAGCGTCAAAACGGAACAGACAGAGTTAGTTTCGTATTTATAATATTAGTATTAGTAAAGGTCAAAGCCCTATTCAAATCTCAAATCATTTGTTCATGAATATTTTAGATGTTAGCTGTAGTTCTCCAGCTATATTTTGCCTACAAGGTGTCTAAATCAGTTGTCTTAACCTAGATTTCAACAGGAGCTGGTATATAAACGTCAATTAACTTACTTCTTGGAGAAGTCCTTGAAGGACAGCCTCAGTTTGTTGGTGAGCCGGGTGGGAGGCTGCGTGCCTTCTGCTACTGGCGCCAGGAACACCTGCAGACCGAAACGTGTGAGGGGTTAGCGGTGTGTTTGTCATTCATACTGTCCCTGACAGGCAAGCTCCTCTTCCGAGGAAGGAGTGGTGAGCGGCTTCATTGCTCCGGTACCAGTCTGGACAATCTGGTAGTGCCATTTTGGGCACGAGGCAGCTTTCCTTTTAGAGAACCGAACTAGCGTTTGGGACGGTTGCTCCTCGGAGTGGCCTGACGGTACAAAGTGGTCATAGTTGGGGACGCTATAACATACCTATATAAATAGTTTTAGTCGTCCAGGGTTCCTAAATAAATATATCCTACCTGCGCCAGCTCCAGCGGCCCCTGGTTGACGGTGGTACCGATGCAGCCTTGCACCACCATCTGCAGCATCTTGGCATCCGCCGGCTCTTGGTTGGTGGCCGCTGCTAGCTCTGCTGTCTGCAAAGAACATATACAAGTTTGGAATTGGTTATGAGTTAAAAGGCTTTAGGGCGCAATTACACTTGTAAGTGTGTTATAAGTTTTACCTTTTTCTGTATATCCTCAATGGCGACCTCAATGGGCGTCAGGATGATTTGTGTCCGCTGCACCACCTGTAATAATTCAACATAAAACATTATGATATCCTTTCTATATTTGGACAAAAGGAGAGAGATGTGGCGTGCGGAGTTTTTTGGTCCAGGAGTGAACATAAACAGCCCGAGATTATGATATATATTTATATATTTTATATATTGTCCACGTTCATGATGGAGCTGCCATCACGATCTACCTACATGCGTTTAATCCTGGTGCTGTCTGCGTTACCTGTATCCTGGTCATGACGTAGGGGAAGTGGTGCGCGGTGGTGAGGATGGTCTTGCGCTTGCACTGGTCGCGTGTTGGTGCTGCCTGCGTTACCTGTATCCTGGTCTTGACGTAGGGGAAGTGGTGCGCGGTGGTGAGGATGGTCTTGCGCTTGCACTGGTCGCGTGTTGGTGCTGCCTGCGTTACCTGTATCCTGGTCTTGACGTAGGGGAAGGGGTGCGCGGTGGTGAGGATGGTCTTGCGCTTGCACTGGTCGCGTGTTGGTGCTGCCTGCGTTACCTGTATCCTGGTCTTGACGTAGGGGAAGTGGTGCGCGGTGGTGAGGATGGTCTTGCGCTTGCACTGGTCGCGTGTTGGTGCTGCCTGCGTTACCTGTATCCTGGTCTTGACGTAGGGGAAGTGGTGCGCGGTGGTGAGGATGGTCTTGCGCTTGCACTGGTCGCGTGTTGGTGCTGCCTGCGTTACCTGTATCCTGGTCTTGACGTAGGGGAAGTGGTGCGCGGTGGTGAGGATGGTCTTGCGCTTGCACTGGTCGCGTGTTGGTGCTGCCTGCGTTACCTGTATCCTGGTCTTGACGTAGGGGAAGTGGTGCGCGGTGGTGAGGATGGTCTTGCGCTTGCACTGGTCGCGTGTTGGTGCTGCCTGCGTTACCTGTATCCTGGTCTTGACGTAGGGGAAGTGGTGCGCGGTGGTGAGGATGGTCTTGCGCTTGCACTGGTCGCGTGTTGGTGCTGCCTGCGTTACCTGTATCCTGGTCTTGACGTAGGGGAAGTGGTGCGCGGTGGTGAGGATGGTCTCGCGCTTGCACTGGTCGCGTGTTGGTGCTGCCTGCGTTACCTGTATCCTGGTCTTGACGTAGGGGAAGTGGTGCGCGGTGGTGAGGATGGTCTTGCGCTTGCACTGGTCGCGTGTTGGTGCTGCCTGCTTTACCTGTATCCTGGTCTTGACGTAGGGGAAGTGGTGCGCGGTGGTGAGGATGGTCTTGCGCTTGCACTGGTCGCGGAGGTCGCCGTGCGCGCGTCCGTCCGCCGTGAACGGCGTCGCGTACATGAACCGCTCTGCGGGACGGGTGTATCGTCAATAGGTGTATTACGTGCTCGCTTGTTTACATCGGTCTAAGATTTTAAGAAGCCAATAACGACAATAAACTATTTATTCCCCGCCATCTAGCTCCATGGTGAGCTACTAAGCTTGTGTTACGGCGACTAGACTTATAATAGGGTGAAGGACTCTGGAGTATATCCAGAGTTTCAACCTGCTCTTTGGATGCCAAGATAATAATTCACACACGGCATTGGCAGGGTGGAGATTTGGGATCAATATTCCTAAGCCCGTAAAGAGTACTTTTCATGACTATGGTTCGGAAACCACTATCCTTCTCCCCCTTAATGCCTGTCTGTCAATACAAGCAATTGAAAACTGCCACAAATCCACTTACTGATGTTATAGTTCCGTTCGTAGTGCGTGATCCGTTTGCGCAGCTCGTGTGGCTCGAAGTACGGCTCCACGTATGTGATCTGTATGTACGCCTTGTCCGGGTCGAGGGTTGAAGTGTCCACGATGTTGGAGTCCTTTATTATGACCACGTTCTCCGCGCCGAACCGTTGGCCGTAGAAGTTCTGGAGGAAAGGAAGAGTCAGGCAAGCTGATGGTAAAAAGGGCAATCATCTTCACTATACTCCTATTCCAGTTTATGTTATAGTGTCCTAACCGTTCCACTAAATATCTTTTCGAGAAATGGTCGCTTTATCCAGCACCTTTAGGGATCAGATTTAGACTGATCATGTCCCTAAGCCAGAACCCAATTACACTATCTAGTTATCTAGACAGGTACTGGAGCAATAAAGCCGCTTACCGCTCTGTACGCTTTCACCGTGGTAAAAAGGGCAAGAGGAAACAAATTCCTGGACTTCCAAGATTTCGTCTTTTGAATCTTCTAGGAAGTAGTGCCACCTGCAGTCAAGTAGAACTGTCTGCTGCCTGCTATTCTCCCAAACTACAACCTTGGAGTGTTCAAGTCTAGAGTAAATAAGTATCCTCTAGGCAAGCATGCTACACCGTCGACTTTGTGTTCACCATCAAATGAGGTGAGGTAAATGCTATGGCACCTCTGCCTGACCGCGGCAGATCGGAAAGACCTAAGAAATGCTGGCTTGAGGTCGTAAGGGTTGATAAACGCGCAAATGGCCTCACTGTAGGAAAGCCGCTCATCCCTAGAACCTCAGCAAGAAGCTGACGTCAACCTCGCAACCTCAGTAAAAAGGGCAAGAGGAAACCAAATCCTGGATTTCCAAGATTTCGTCTCTTGAATTTTCTAGGAACAAGATCCCGAGAGGGATGCAACCTGGAACATCGCTCGGATGACGAAGAGGTGAGAACCCCCCTGTAGAAGTTATAGTTACCTCTAGCCTGGTGAATATCTCCGGCAGCTTGGTGAGCGCATGCTCCTTGTACACAAACTCGTCTCGGTCCAGATCTCCGAAGCGCGCGCCGTAGAACGACACGCGGAAGTATGTCCCGAACACGCGCTTGCCGGCCAGCTGCTCGATGCGGGTGAACGCCTCGTGGAGTTTACTGTCGGAA